>JAQGAU010000969.1:0-22309 GCA_034698045.1 Paramacrobiotus richtersi | reverse complement strand
TCCGGGTGAGGCAGCAAGTGATACAGCCACCGCCACAACATCGCTATGACGAGACCGTCCGGGTGCGGGAAGATATCCGGGTGATGCAACAGGTGGTACAGCCACCGATTCGGGAGCATCATCATCGCTACGACGAAACGGTTCAGGTGCGAGAGGATGTCCGGGTGATGCAGCAGATTGTCCAGCCGGTCCCGGAGGATCGGTATCACTACGAGGAGGATGTCCGAGTGGAGGAACGGCAACGAGTGGTTATACCACCGGCCCGACCGCATTTTACGCATGAAGAGAAGAAACGTGTGGATGTCTTGGAGAGGATTGTGGAGATGCGCGAGTCACCGCCCAAAATTACGGCGAAAGTGGCGATCGAGACGCCGACGCTCGTAGAAGCCAGGACCGAAGTGGTGCCGCCGTTACCCAGGAGGACATCCTTAACTGCCGCCATTGATGGTAAGAACCACATAAAACCAGTTATTTAGGGACTCAGCAACTTGTTAGTCTGATTCCATGGTTATGTAGCTACGGAACTCCATCATACAGAAGCGGATCTTGTGCCCATAAAAAAACGGATTTACGAAACTACCGTTGACTACACTCCACATGAGAAACGTGAGCGTGCAGAGGAGCACGTCCAGGTATATGTTTCTTCTAATAAAACTAACGGTTATTAGTGATATAATTCAGAAATATACGAGTTGCGTTTTTTGTAAAGGTCAAAGGACCGCCACCTCCGAAACCCCCTCCGACTTCCGGTCGGGTGGAAAAACACGTCAACCTGGAAACCATCGTCCCGGAACCCACCGGTCAGCCCCTCCCCCATTCCCTCGGAACCTACGGCTACGTGTACCAGGCCACCCTAGACGCCAAAAAACCCGAACCTGAAAAGGGCATCGAATTCCACGTTATCGAGACACCCACCCAGATCCACGAGGAACTCGTCGAGAAGATTGACTGGTACGTTAAACAGGGCGCCGTCATTGAAGAGATCTCGGAAACCGAGTCCAGCGTCGGGGAACCCCGGGCCGTGTCCCCTCCCCACCATCCCGAACTGACCGCCAGCACGGAGGTGATCACCCCGACCCGGGTCACCGCGACCGTGGAGGTGTCGCCCCCGAAGGAGCGGCCGGTGAAACGACCGGTTGAGAAGCCGGTGAAAGAGGAGGCCCGACGGCGGTACTATTTCGGGGAGGACGAGGAGGAGCGGGTCAGTGTCCAGGAGACGGTGGAGAAGAAAATGGGCAAGACGCAAACGGAGGTGGTGACGGAGACGAAGGTCAGGGAGGATTTGGTGCGCGGGAGAGTGGAGGATAAGAAGAGGGTGCAGACGCCGGAGAGGGTCGTCGTGCCGCCGCCACCACCGCTGAAGAAGCAGATCAGTGAAATGATCCGGAAGATTCTTGCTGAAGGTGCTATAAGACTAACTGGTCGATCTACAATACACAGTAGTTAACGTTTCTTGTTATAGCTGTGCCTACGCATCACACGGAACTGGGTCTGACGACGGAAGAAGAGGAACGATGGAAATCAAGCCTGCAGCGTACTCCGCTTGGACGACCACAACGAGCCGAAGCTAAACTACAGGTTACCTTCCTTCATCACATTTTGCTGTACTTGTATACATAGTCGGTATTTGTTAGCTGAAGAAAGCGCCCCCTCCACCCGTTCGTCTCCCCCCGGTCTCTGGCCGCATACCCAAATTGACCGGCACGGAACACGTCCATCCCGAGCCCACTGGGATTCCCTTGCCGAAAGTAATGGGCACCTATGGATTTCTGTACATTGCCACGCTGGAACCGAGACTCTTACCGCCTACCCAGTCGACCACGGTCTATGAGATCCCTACCGTGGTCCGGGAGACGGAATTCATTCGGGAAGCGGAGATGAGCTATATCGAACTGGATGTTCATCAGGTGCTCTTGGCTGCCTTCTCCGAGATCCACCCACCGTTGACTATCCGCCAGCAGGAGCAGCTCCTGACGGCCACTGCAGAGGTCTGTAATATACGCTATTGTATTGTTTTCAGGATGTAACGTTTTGACCTGTTGCACTCCTGTTGGAATAGAGTTTTGCGTTTAATTTATGCTCCTGTTAAAGGTCTTTCCTCCATTGACGGAAGGACAGCAGCAGCGCCTGCTGAACGCCATGGTAGAGATTGTCCCGCCCTTGTCTCCGCAACAACAGTACCAGTTACTGACGGGAGCGGAAGAGGTCATACCGGCGCTGACAACCGAGCAGCAGGTGCAGTTGTCCATTGCCACAGCGGAGATCATACCGACGTTTACGGTGGAACAACAGCGACAAGTGTTGAGGGCCAGTGTGGAGATTGTCCCTCCACTAATGCCCGAACAACAACGACAGTTGTTGACGGCTATTGCCGAGGTGTTCCCGGTCCAACGGACCGAAACTGACATTGAGGTACATCGGAATATGATTCTCTTTTTATTGAACACCGATACAACAGGTTGCATGAACCATTTGCATGAACTGATACTGATGCAAATCAAATTTAAATGAATGTTGTCGTTTCGTGAATGAAAAATGTTAATTGTCCTACTTTGTAGCTGGAACTTGAAAAACGACCCCTCCCAACTCCCTCCCACCGCATCCCCCGCAAAACCTGGAGCGGCCAACTGGAGCTGGCCCCCACGGGTCAGAGGCTCCACAAGGAACTAGGCACCTACGGATTCCTGTACGTCACCCACGTCCAACCGCCCCGGGCCACTCCGGACCACCCTCACCATCCCATCGAGGTCACCATCAAATCCATCGATCTCGACGTCCACCAGGTCCTCCTCACCGCCATCCAGGAGATCCAGCCCCCGTTGACCGCAGAACAGGAACAACAGCTGGTCACCACCGCCACAGACATCTTTCCACCCTTAACGGTCGTTCAACAAAAGCGGCTGCTGGAGGTGCTGACGGAGATCCGGCCCCCGTTGTCGGTGCAGCAGCAGGAGATGCTGTTTCTAGCGGAGGAGATTGTGCCCCCGTTGACACCCGGACAGATGCGGCAGTTGGTCATTGCCAGTGCGGAGATTATCAGGATCACGGAGCAGCAGGAGACGTTGTTGTTGCGGGCGTCGACACGGGTGGTTCCGGCGTTGACCAGCGAGCAGCAGCTGCAGTTATTGCGCGGGGTGGAGGAGTTGTTCCCCACGCCGGAAAGAGTGGAGCAGCTGATACAGGTCAGTGGGTACGGTTCGTTGGGTATGGCTGTATAGAAAATGAAACTGTCAAAATCGTAGTGTACCGGCTTCCTTAATCATCAGTTACGTCACTTCGACTGGGTACCGGTAGATACAGCAAAACACGATTTAGAATACGGTCTTTTTGTTTTTTTATCGGTTAATTCGTGTACTTATGTAATCCAGTACCAAGTTTATCTATCACCATGTGGATTTTGTGAGTTGTTACTACAGCGGTTAACTTGTTAGTACTAGTACTGAACTGCGTGTTTAACTGTTGTTGTAATGTTATGCTGTATGTTTACCTCGTAATATCGGCCTTGTATGCGGGATTTGTGAAACATTCGTTTTCTTCTCTGCCATACCAAAGCATGTTTTCTTGCTATAATGCTCTGAAAATCTTGTTCACCGGTACCGTAATAGTCCAAACAAACCTGTGTTCAGCTAGAGGAAGATGTCGAAATCACCTTCCCCCCACCGACCCACCGTCCCGTCAAGCATGTAACCACCTCCCGTCTCCGCCCCTCCAGCACCCTCCCCATCCTGCACCCTACCGGTACCTACGGTTTCCTCTACCTCACCCACGTCGACCACACCGCCAAGGCCGCCCTACGCGGCGAATCCATCGACATGCGGACCATGGACGCCACGTACATTGAACTGGACTACCAGCAGTTGATCCGCACCGTCGCCGTGCATACCACGCCCCCCCTGACCGCTCAGCAGACGGAACAGTTGGTGGCCACCAGTGAGAGGGTGTTTGAGGTGTTGACGGAGGAACAGCAGGAGCGACTACTGAGGGCGGTTGCGGATATTGTGCCCCCGTTGACCGCGCAACAACAGGTAATTATGGGAGTTTTTCAGGATTGTACTGTAGTAATAGTTCCGCTTGTGCGCCTTTCTTCTTACGAAAGTACTGCAGTAATTCTTTTTTCTCACACAGAATAATATTATAGTGTTTAGCGTATTGAAATAGTGCATTAAGTATGCCTAATTGTGCAGTAACTTGACTGATAATTGACGAATCTAATGTTCTTTGTATAGGTGGAGATTTTAAGCGGGAGGGAGGATATAACGCAAGTGTTGACGGTGGAACAGGAGAATCAGCTGTTGTTGGCCAGTTCACGTATTGTCCACATTACCGTGGAGCAGGAGCGAAAGTTGTTATATAGTATGGTTAATATTCAGCCAGAACTTACGGCTGAGCAAAAGGAACAGGTTGTTGAGAGTGTTGTGGGACTGTTCCCGACACCGGAGAAAGCCGAACGGATGATACGGGTAAGCAGAGGGATATTAAGTAAATACACTAGATTAAATTGTATCATATAAAAAAACAGGATGCTATTATTCGGTATACAATTCAATAATGGGATCTAATGTCGAATAAATTTTTATAGCATTTATCTTCCGAATAGGTTTGACTGTTTCACGTGAATTACGTTCTCCCTACCTCATAGACCTAGGAATCGCTTTATGGTGATTGTTTACGTTAATGCTTTCCTGGGCAATATTTGTAACGTAATACTCATTCCCATTTGCTGGTTGTTGTGTCTTGTCTGTAGTTGCCAGCAACTAGAAGCGCAACAGTGCGCATCAGAATATGTAATGTGTACTGCGAGCGATCGTAGTGTAGTGACCATATACGTTCAGCATGACCGCGATAGTTGTTGAAATCATTTCAGTACTACCCAGCATGCACGTTCTCATTAAACCTTTCCCGATTAATCATAACAGCAGGTTTTTTTGGTGAGCTGTTTTCATGAATCACAATCGGAAGAAGCGGTACTTTTTTCATTACAGAATGTGTTTCTCCCGGTTTAATCTGGTTTTGTCACTTACCGGTTCTTTTGAAACCGGCAGTTGGGTAAACTCACCTTAACAAACGTCTAATCGAATTTGAGCAAAAACCCCAACGCGACTGTACAGCACGAGCTGATTATGTAAGAACGGAAGATAATGCTGAGATGTTTAGAGATGGTCTTTTGTCAACGAGATTACCCAGGGGTTTCTATTCGGGTACATGTTTGCACTGATATGGATCGGGCTGGAAAACGCCTCGGACAAAGATGTTTATTGTTGTATCAGCATAAAAGCGATATTTTTCTTTCTGTGGAATAATATACATGCAATGCATGTGTCTCAGAATATTCCACAACTGCGTTTGGAAAACGTTATAGGAGCACATGGTTTCGCTCGTTTAAATTTGTACAGTTGGGTAGTTTCTTCAGGGAAAGTCTCGTGTAACGTAGGTTGGGCGATCGACGCTGTAGCCCATGTGAAACGTATTTTCATTACTTTACCGATAATGGTAACGCGAATAGATATTGTCCATGGGAGTTATGGTGAAACCATTATGAATATTAGCGATGGCTACGAAAACTTGGTTATCGATCGCGTAAGTCACCTTCAATGTTATCGAAGTTTCGTTCGTCCCTTCTTAAAGAAATCCTGTTATGAAATAAGTCTGTCAGAAGCGAAGTGTTTCGAAAACTCACAATCAGTTTTTTTTATGTCTCGTGATAATGTTACTGTATAATGTTTCATAGGTGCGGTTGTTCCGACTTTCCTTTCGGCTGTTTGCCGTTGAGTTCGGAACTCAGTATGATAGGATGCTGACGTGAACTGTGTGTAGTGCAATCAGCGGTACGATAGATTACCGGTTTTTGTATCTGTAATCCGATACTATTTCGAAGAGAATTGCTATTGAACATTGAAAACTATTTTTTCAACCAGTCTTTTTGAAGCAGAATTGTCTATTAACCGAAACTTAATATTGTACAAATTAATATTGTACAACAAAAATTAACAAACTGCACTTAACAAGTAAGTCGAATGATGTACCGTACATCGAACCTCATCGATATGGGCTCGAATAACACAAGTCACGGTGGCACTAAGTCCGTGTTGAAATTAGGTTTATGAATAAATTCTGTTTGTTTGAAATTAACGCAATGTTTTGTTGTAACTAGCTTTTCCGTAATTATCGTAAAACTTACATAAATGCATTTCCAGCTTGATGAGCTACGTCGCACCGAAGAAACCACCACCACCCACCGGCGCAAACACACCACCCGCACCGAAGTCCACCCGGCGCCGTCCGTCCAACCGCCCCTCCCCTCCCTCGGCATCTACGGTTTCCTGTACTCCACCCACGTGGACACGGGTCACCCCCTCTCCCCGACCACCATCCAACTGGACACCCGTCGCGCCATCCTCACCGCCATCTCCACCATCCAACCGGCCCTCACCACCCAACAGACCACCGAACTCTTCACCACCGCCGTCGAGATTATCGGGACCCTCAACATCCACCAGCAGCGGGATGTCCTGGAGACGTTGACGGTGTTGGATCTGAGTGATCAGCAGGTGGAGAGGTTGTTGAGTGGGGTGGAGGTGGAGTTGACACGGGAGCAGAAAGAGGGGCTGTTGGTTAGTAGTGCGGAGATGTTTGTGTTGGTGGAGGAGAAGAGACAAGCGTTGGAGTATGTGGTGGCCAATGTGATGCCACGGTTGACGGTCAGTCAGCAGAGGCAGTTTATGTGGGCGATTAGTATGCTGTTCCCCACGTTGGAGAGTGTCCAGCAGATCATCGAGGTAATAGTCATTTTTTTCCGGTGTTTTAACTCTTTTCTAAGTGGTTGAACTTTCAGACAACCCGGACACAGGAAATTTCACAAGATCTTCACCGTCGTAAACATACGACCCAAACGACCGTAACCCCGGCCTCGACTGCCCGTCCGCAACCATTATCCACGGGTATCTACGGTTACCTCTATACCACGCATGTCGATCATCACCCCACCCGACCCTTCCGTCCGGACACCTTCGATACCTCCTCCATCCACTTGGATGTCCGGAAAGCCGTCCTTTCCGTTCTCTCGGAAATTCAACCCCCGTTATCCCCAAAACAAGTCTCCGAACTCTTCGGAGCCACCGTGGAGACCATCACCGAGTTGAACACCATTCAACAGCGGCAGACGTTGAACGTGCTCTCCCGGGTGACACCGGCTTTGACGGATCGGCAGATTCAGCAGATTTTGCGAGGGGAGACCGTGGTGCCGGAGTTGAGTGATGAACAGAGGGAAGGACTGCTAGTGGGCAGTGCTGAGGTGTTTGCGGTGAGTAGGGAACAGGAGGAAGCGTTGGAGTATATTGCGGTGAATGTGCAGCCTAAACTGAGCAAGGAGCAGCAGCGACAGTATGTTCGGGGGATCACATTGCTCTTCCCCACGTTGAACAGAGTGCATGAGATGATTCAGGTGAGATCATATAAAAAAGTGTTTTTCGTGTGTAAGACTGGAGTTATCGTTACAGATTGACCGATCAAGGAGATTTACCAAGCATACCTTCACAACCCCCGTCGCCGCGCCTCAACCCGCCGCCCTCGGCGTCTACGGCTTCCTGTATACCACCCGCGTCTCCTCCGGCCCCTTCACCCCCGAGACCTTCGACCATTCCACCATCCAGCTGGATATCCGCAAAGCCGTCCTCTCGGCCATCTCCGACATCCAGCCGGCGCTCTCCACTAATCAGATCACCGAGCTCTTCAACGCCACGGTCGAGGTGTTCTCGGAACTGACCGTCATCCAGCAGAAGCAGATTTTGAATGTTTTGTCCCTGATTACACCGGAATTGTCCGCCAATCAGATGCAGCAAATACTGACCGGAACTAAGGTCACACCGGCCTTGTTGGAAGAACAGAGGGAGCTGCTGTTGATTGCCAGCGCGGAGATCCTGTCTATAACCGATGAGCAGGAACGAGCACTGGAGTACATTGCGACCAATGTGTATCCCCAGTTGACACCGGGACAGATGCAGCAGTACAAGCGGGCGGTGAGTCTGCTGTTCCCGACGCTGGAAAAGGTCATGGAGATGTTAAAGGTCAGTGATCGGCGCATCTAGCTTAGCGTCAGATACTCCAGATGCGATTGAATGAAAGCTATTAAAATCACGTTTTAGCTTGATCGCGTGCCCACTCCCTTCGGCCGGCGCACACCCCGCGCCCGCTCCGCCGACAAGAAACACCGTCCCGCCACGCCCCAGCTCTCCCGAGCCCTGGGCGTGTACGGCTACCTGTACATGGCGCACGTGGATTCCCTCTCACTAACCACCAACCGCCCGGTCAGCATCTCCACAATCGACTTCCGCACCATCGAACTAGATGCCAAAAAGGCCGTTCTCAACGTCATCGACGAGATCCAGCCCCCGCTTAGCGTCCAGCAGGAGGACGAGCTCTTCAACGCAGCCGTGAAGCTCATCCCCGTCTTAGAGGAGCATCAGCAGCAGAAGCTATTGAAGGCTCTGTTCGAGGTGCAGCCCCCGCTGTCCCCGTTGCAGTTGCACCAGTTACTGGGCGGGAATGATATTTCCCCGCCGTTGAGTGGTCGGCAGCAGGAGCAGCTGCTGCGGGCCAGTGCCGGTATTGTCAGCATGTCGGTGCGGGATGAGTTGGAGTTGGTGCATGTGGTGGAGAATGTCTATCCCCCGTTGAGTGTCTCCCAACAGCAACAGTTTCTAAGTGGGATTAATAGATTGTTCCCTGCACCCAGTAAAATCACCCAGATATTACAGGTAAATGCGGTAATGTTACTGTAAGATCAAGTACAACTCCCTCTCGAATTTAAGTGTTCCGCTTGTTAAACACAGGCACAGTGGTTCCGAAATAGCTGTAGACCCGAAATTTGTAGGCACAGCGCGTAGGGCTAGGAAGCAGTGTGCAACAGGTGGTTACAAGATACATTCTGTAGTAATATTACAAAGTTGTTCGTAAACTAGACATTTCCAGTTTATTTTCTCTTTGAGCACTTGGGCGTAAGCTTATCAACAACGGTGTACAACTTTTTGATTATACTACAGGAATTACAAGCCACAGCTTACCAGCCCAAAGCGCTCGGTACATTCGGCTTCTTATACATAACCCATGTGAAACGGGATGAAACGGCCGAATTCCAGTCCCTGGACATCAACCTGCGGGATGTGGATGTCAGTTCCATTGAGCTGGACATTGAGCACGCCATGCTGGCCGCTTTTGCCGACATCCAACCGCCTCTAACCCACAAACAGCAGCATCAGCTCCTCATCGCCAGCCGCGATATCTTCCCCCGCTTAACCGAACAGCAACAAAAACGCATTCTCAATGTACTGGTCCAGTTGCTGCCGCCGATGACGGTGCGACAGCAGCGGCAACTCCTGACCGGAAGTGATCTGGTCATTCCTCCCTTGACCACCCGGCAGCAACAGCAGTTACTGGCGGCGAGTTCGGAGATTTTTACCTTGACGGCCAAATTGGAGAAACAGTTGATATACGCCACAACCCAAGTAAACTCCATATCCATACAATGACAGAGTGTAAGCATTTTAATTACATCGGTTGCGTTCTGCATTACAGGTCAGTCCTCCGCTCACACCCGAACAGCAACGCCAGTTCCTCACTGCTCTCCGTGAAATCTTCCCCGCCTCCAAAAAATCTCAAACCGAAACGATGATCGAGCGTTTCGAACAGTCCACCCGCGGATCACGCATGTCCCGCCTGGAAGAGCACGAGTCGTACGGGCGTATCAACGAGAAAGGCACCTGGGAACGCACCGGTTCCGAACAGCGCCGCGACCGAGTATACCGGGATGCATCGATATTCGATGTCCCCGATCATCCCCGCCGTCCGACCGACTACGAGGGACCCCATCCCGACTGGGTGGATGACACCCGGCACTTGCAGGTTGGGACGCAAGAGCGCCATGTCGGTCACGGTAAGGGCGTTGTTAGAAAGTGTCTGGTGTATGAAATGGGCTTCTAAACGCTTTGGGCCGAACTAACCCCCGTGTGATGCTGTGTCATGTACATGTGTGTTTCCCCCAGTTGATTTTGCTGAGCTGGCCGAGTATGCTCGGAAGCGGCGGGGGTTGAATCAACGGTTGTTTGGCTATAAAGATTCGGGGCTGGATAGTAGTTCCGATTCCAGTTTCGGTGATGATCGTCCGACACTATACCCTGCCACATTCCAAGGCGTGTCCACTTACGAAGAACGTGAGCGGGTTGGCGCTTATATTGGACTGCTCCATAAAAACGACTTTGACGAGAAATACTCCTCACCAGACGACAGCGAAGAAGAGGAACTTCAGTTTACAAAGAAGTCAGACCCTGAGCGGCCTCGGGTGTTAAGCATGACAGCCCCGGAGAGTCGCTTCCCATCGCCGTTTGGATTCAAAGGCGACACGGGGAAACTGAATCCCCAGTGGGAATCCGTCATACTGGAAGCCAGGTTGAGGAAACTGAAGCGAATCAGATGGGAGAATCGGAGAAAAGTAGCGCGGGCGTCCCTCTCCCCGACTTCCATGGCTCGGATCCGGCAGGAAGAGGCCCTGGGGGATCGGTCCTATCTTCCGTCATTGGATCCGAAAGATAAGAAAACGTCCAAACCCAAACCGGCCAAGAAGAAAGTGGTCATCGCGGAAGCCCCACCCCCGCCGCCTCCGGAGCCTGAACCCCCCAAACTTGAACCCAAGCCCCCAACACCCCCACCGGAACCCGAAGTTCCGCCGGCAGTGTTTTCCCCGGATATCTTCAGCGGTGGGGAATTGGAGGATGATCGGTTTGGCTCACCCAGTGCACAGTTTGTCCCGGAGCCGGTGGAAGAAATAAAGGTCACCAAACCGTCCAAGCGGCGGTCGACAGCTGTCAGTAGCGGAGGACGCCGACCGACTTTACAGGAGATGCAGGCGCGTCTGGGAGGGAATAACGGGAAGGATGATACACTTGATCTCTTGCGGGTATTTACAGATCGGCACCATCTGGGCGGGGGCGGCTTGGGAAGCAGAAGGGGGTGCGGGGGTTGTCGATAGGGCGTTGTGTCAACACTGCTTTGCTTAGCGTGCACGCTTCTACAATTCAGTATAGATCACTAACGATAGACGTTGATTTGTCTGCTTTGTAGGGGGGATTCTAAAGGACAAAGAAGTGATCCTTCCAGATGAGAGGAGGTGGCAAGCAGAACAGCATATGGCCATTGACGAAGAGTTCACCGATCTGGAAGTGTCAGCCATCAGTATGAATGTCAAACCGCGAATCAAAAGCCAAATGTACATGGACCCCTCGCCGCCCACCGCCCGCACCTTCTCACCGGCCACCGGGGGATTTCAGTACTCGGCCAGCCCACAGCACCCCAGCCCTCCCATGACCGAGTATTCAGGCTTCGTGTACGAGGCCCAAGTGGACGGACACCATTCGCCCATGTCCGCTGAGATGGGCCGGTACGGATTCACCTACCATACCACATTGGACGGATCCGAACTGCACCGCAAGGCGCACGAGCATGCTGAACCGTTGCACATGTACGCCGAGTCCAGGAAGCGATCGCCTCCGGAGAGTGTCAAGACTATGTCGGCCACGCCGCCGTGGTCGACGCCGCCGGTCACACCGACACCGGTAATGGGGACTTCCGCCGGACATTCGCGCGAACACACGCCTCTGTTGGCGGTGAGGGAGCTACCCGAGTTGTCCAGGGAGTCACCGTGGAAGAAAGCCGGAAGTCCGGAGAAACTGCGGTCCTCGATGGAGAAAGATATTCACAAGGATAAGCAGTATCCTGAACAGATTTTCACAGTGAAGAAGGACGAACGACAAGAAGTTACAGGGATGGTTTCATCTCCACAACAAGAGGTGTACGAGAGAATCACAGAAACAACCGCCCGTGTGCGGCATGAACGAGAGATTACGGAAAGCCGGGGTGGATCCATGTTCCAGGAGGTGTCCGGTCGACGCCCCTCCGACGAGGGAGTGTTTACAGATTTCGAGAAAGCTGCTAGTGCTCTGGAGCACGATATCGGGAAAACCGGTGGGACAGTCCACCGACCTATGGGGTACGAGAAGGAAACAACCGTTACACAGAAAAGCAGCGAATCACAACGGAGTTATGCTGAAACATCCGAGGGACGACGCCGAGTAACATCGGTCGCTGTGCCCTCTCGTACAGTCCCCGCTTACACCACTGATGAGGATGACAACCGCCCGGAATGGGTACGGATTGCAGAACAGAAAAAGTCAACGATGTACGCCAGGGAAGTGCCGGTGAAACGACATTTAGGTAAGCGCCATTCTTACCACTCTTAGTGATCTGAGCGACTAAAAAAAGACAAGTAAAACCGCTGGTTCATTTTTATGGATCATGAAGAATCAGTGTTTACTGTCTGTTCAGTTCTAAATGAAATTTAGTAGCAGTTTCAGTCAAGTATCAGCAGTAACTATAGATTTCTGGTTTAGGTAACCTACCGGAGGAAACCCCATTAGAAGCCGCCCTGGAGAGAGCCATTGAGAAGAACAACCAACGCCGCAATAAAACTGAAACATCCCCGTTGCGCAAATGGGACACATTACAACTGTCTGCCGATTCCATAGCACAGAGCGAAAAGGACGATGTACGAGGTTACAAGCGCCATGAAACGGAGACTAAGGAGACCATCGAAGAGAGCCGGTTCCATAGCGAACAAGCCATGCGGGAGAGTACGGACGCCGGTTCACCGCCCAATTTGGCGGCCTACGCCAGCATGTCACAGAGTTTGCCCAGTTTGTCCGGGAGACGATCTACCGGGAGCGCGGCGGGGTACGGGCAGCTGAAACGGAAGGATCTAGGGGATGTGGTCAGTCTGGAGGAACTGCAGAAGAGCAGTCGGACATTGAAGCGGACAGATGGGGCCGAGGAGGAGACGAGGGATACGTCGTTGATTAGGTACTTTGGAAGAGATTTTACCGAAGAAACCTTGAATTTCTACTTGTGTTTCTGTTAGTCTTGATGTATGTGGTGTTTAACGCACTGTGCAACATTCGTAGACGTGGTGATGATGTATCACCCGAGACGAAACGAACCAAGCGGACGGTTGTGAGAAAGCTGATTAACGGACAGTGGAGGGAAGTGGCGGTCCGAGAGGAAGACGTCCCCGTGGAAGGTGAACTCTTAATGCAGATTGAAGAATCCCCGGACAAGATCCTGGAAAAGTTCAAAAAAGATGATGATACGTGGAGTCTGTCAGATGCCATTATTGAAGAGACCACTACAACACGGTATGTATCGTTTACTTGGCATAATCTCAAAGTACGAGTGCAATAACTCTATAAGATGTTAAAGTGCACAGAATTCGAAACTGTTGGATTATATTTCTTTTCTGTGTTTAAATAAAACCGATTACTTAAAATTTCGCTATTAGGGTGCTTCATTTTTTGATTAATTATGGCCGCTTTCTGCAACGCAAGATCTCGTCCATAACATGATCCGGTGATCAATATTTGGTATTTTTGCAGAACTGTGAGAAGGGTAGAGGAGGAGGAAGAAGATGTTATCTCGTTGGCTGATAGCGACCGCTCAGCACTTCGTTAACTGCTAGCTTGATGCCAGCCTAACCAAAATCAGTAGCTTTCATCCCAAAACGTCATGTGCCATTTGCTGTACGCTTCTTTGTTGGGGTTTTTTCTATATGTGGTTGCGCTTGATGTTCTCTTTGGTTAGGCATTGATTAAAAGATGATTTCGAGAATCGAGATAATCCGCCTGCCCATATTAGATTACATTTACATGCAGCATCACCAGTTAAGTATCGTTCAGGAAAAGCATATCCAGACCTGAATCTCATTTAGATGTTATTAGCAAGTTCTTAGTGCAGCGAAATCACGGAGGCCATTATAATTTATGGCATCAGAGGAAAGCAGATCTTGCAAAATATGATAAATCATGATCCATAACGCTCGCAAAACATCCAGCCGGCAACACCTCATGAGAAAAACAAAGCCGCATGAGTGGGTTTTTCCAAGTTTTAATGGAATTATCCGGGTTTTGCGCTGCAACCGATTGGTTTGTTCCCATCTCCCAGCCGTGGATTATTCATCGGAGGTTCCGGCTGGTTCCTTTTTGACCTTGAAGTAAAAATCATACAAATGCTACTTTTGAAACGATAAGGTTGCGCTATTAGTCCTACTATTGTTACCAAACAGCAATCACTGAGCAATGTTAAAAACCTGCAGTTACTACCAGTATAACACGCTTGATAACACGTCTCTTGCCACCAATTAACTAAAACCAAAGACAGAAAATATCTCGTCAATATTAGCGGAAGGCGGTGTTGTTCTCATTATATGATTATGGTCATCGCGTTGACCCGCTGTATTTTTACGCTAATCCGCTAGTACTCGTCTTATAGGCATCTTATTAATATCATTGTTCCCAGTATGGAATGTCGAAAAGCCGTTTTGCATAAATTAATAAAATTTGTAATTTACAGTTTTGCGCGAACCTTTTTCTGTGATTCAGATGTCTCGTTTTCCGTCGTGGTTAACACTGCACATGCTTTCTCAATTCGTTCGTCTGTCTCTTTCATCACCAGCTTCAGTTTCTCCACTTCTTCATTTTTCTCTTTCAGTGCTAGCTTTACTTCCTTCATCTCTTTTTCAAGTTGTTCGATGCGTTGCTCAAGATGATCCACTTCCGGTTTCTCTTCCTGTTTCGGTTCTCGGTTCTCTTTCTTCTCTTTCAGCGTCAGTTTCACCTCCTTCATTTCTTCTTCAAGATGTTCGATCCGTTGTTTAGAAAGGTATGCTTGCTCCTTCTCTTCTTTTCTAAGATTCGCGTTTTCTTCCTCCACTAAGCGAGGCCTAAATCCAATATATTCTTCTCGTATCGCATTGTAAAGGTCCACGACCTTGATTATCTCCGACTCCGTCTTGGGAGTGCGATTCTGAAATTCCGTTATCCATTTTGCGGCGCCCGTTTCATCCTTGTCGATGTCTCTAACCTTTTCCGCGATCTCCTCCAGAGAGCAGCGTTCGAAAAACTTCTGAAATTAGACAGTGCTTCATAACATAATTAGACGTTAATAGTATCTATGATCTTTGGAGATCAGGTGGTTCTACGGGTTACGTCAAGGAAAAGTTGTGCATATCAGGCTAGCTAGTCGACAATACGAAAAGATGAGAAAAGTCGCAACTGCAATAAAAGGACTACTCCAGAGGCAGGCAAAGCTACACAACCAAACCTTGCTATCGGTTTTCTTTAGTCACTCCAACACTGCTGTATATTTATCCGGAGTGAAGTTCAAATCTGAATAATACGGTTTTAATTCGAAAACGGCTTTGAACAAGTGGTGATAATGGTGAATTCCCCAGTTTTTACTTCGTCCATCACTTTTACCAGTAGACATTTTCGGTTTATCTTGCTTCGAAAGATGATTCTGAATTTCGCGAAGTGCCACGTTAACGAGCTGCAACACACATTTACGTTGCATCTACGCAGACAAATGTTGTAACAGCTGGCTTTTAAGTTTAACGGTTGGCTTCGGCTGGCGAAGGTTTCAGTAACCCGCTTGCTTCGAGTAATGCCTGTTTGCATACCACTAAAGCGGCTCGGGTACTGTCATCAGTCGGCCGGCACCCCGGATCGGCTAATAAGCCATTACAGTTTTTTGCCTTCCCGGTCTACGAAATCAGGAAAACAGTTTTCCGAAAAGTCGAAAACCATTGCACAGCCGTGGCATCACACGAAACGAGGTATCCAAGTTCATAAATCTGCCGTGATGACCATTACCAGCGGTGTTTCCTGCAGACCTCCTGACGAACGAACACCCAATTATACGGCCCGCCGTTCGGGTGCTTCCGGCTGCAGTTTAAGGTGGAAGCCCAACCGGTTTAGCAAATTTAGACCGGGTAAGCCGCGGCAGAAATCAATAATTTGCCATTGAGACTTCTGGTTTTGAGGGCGGTACAATTGCACTGCAACACGTAAGAGCGTTCCAAGTCGGTGCAGATCTTGTTGGGCGGTCGGAAATTACGGCGATTTAGAATTTTATCAAGTGTTTGTGTGCCGTGGCAATCGCGTTTTCTTCGATGTTGTTGATTTCTGCTGATATCTGATACTTGTACATCATTGTCGGCTACAGCAGCGTGCCCATTGAACTTACAATTACGAGTACCAAAGGTTATTAAAATAATATTCATTAGTATGTATGTACTAGCATCAGCTTCAACTTTTATACGAGGATATACTGACCTCGTTAGGCGAAATTATTTCAGTGATGCGTCCACTTTTTATAGTGCATCGTAAGCTGTCAGTTGTGGCGGCCGCTTTATGTCGGCCTTTGTAATCCCGCCCGGAATGGGTGCGAACCGGAACTGCAGAACAGAAGAATTCAACGTTATACGCCAGAGAACTGCTGGTGAAACGACATTTTGGTAAGTTCAGTCTGAACAAAGCGACATCAGTGAATTACGATTGATAACTTCTAAACGGCGGTAAACAGAAATTTGGTAACAGTTTCGACGGTAACCTTCGCATTAAACATTCGCAGTAACATGAGATGAGCGAAAGCAATAACTGCTGCAGCTAACCTACCGGAGGAAGCTCGGTTGAAGCCGCACTGGAGAAGGCTATTGAGAAAAGCAACCAACGCCGCAGTAAAACCGACACATCTCCCCTGCGTAAATGGGACACATTACAATTGTCGGCCGATTCCTTGGCACAGAACGAAGAGGAAGATTTGAGAGGTTGCAAACGCCATGAAGCAGAGACTAAGGAGACCATCGAAGAGAGCCGGTTCCATAGCGAGCAGGCTATGCGGGAGAGTGCGGCTGCTGCTGGCTCACCGCCCAATCTAGCGACCTATGCCAGCATGTCACAGAGCCTACCCAGTTTGTCGGGCAGACGATCTGTGGGGACCGCGGTCGGGTACGGGCAGCTGAAACGGAAGGATCTAGGGGTTGTGGTCAGTCTGGAGGAACTGCAGAAGAGCAGTCGGACATTGAAGCGGACGGATGGGGCCGAGGAGGAGATGAAAGATACGTCTTTGATTAGGTACTTTGGAAGATATTTTACCGAAAAAACCTTAGATTCTACTTGTGTTTCTGTTAGTCTTTATGTATGTGGTAGTCAGCGAACTGTGCCAACATTCGTAGGCGTGGTGATGATGTATCACCCGAGACGAAAAGAACCAAGCGGACGGTTATGAAAAAACTAATCAACGGACAGTGGAGGGAGGTGGCGGTTAGAGAGGAAGATGTCCCCGTGGAACGTGAACTCTTAATGCAGATTGAAGAATCCCCGGACAAGATACTGGAAAAGTTCAAAAAAGATGATGACACGTGGAGTCTGTCAGATGCCATTATTGAGGAGACCACCACAACCAGGTATGCATCCGTTTTACGTTTATGTGGCATCATCTCAAAGTACTAGCGAAAAACTCTGTAGATGTTCACAAGCTATTAAGAATTTTCAATAAGCGTACCCAAATTTTGGTCTCATTGCAGAACTGTGAGAAGGGTAGAAGAGGAGGAAGAAGATGTCATCTCCTTGGCTGATAGCGACCGCTCAGCACTTCGTTAACTGCTAGCTTAATGCCAACCTAACCAAAATCAGTAGCTTTCATCCCAAAACGCCATTTGTGCCATTTTGCTGTATGCTTCTTTGTTGGTTTTTTCTATGTGTGGGCGCGCTCGGTGTTTCTCTATGGTTAGGCAGTGTTTAAAAGATGACTTCGAGAATCCAGATAATCCGCCTACCTGATACACTGCACAATGACTTGCAATTGGCCGCTGACTGCATGGTGCGAAACTGGAATAAAAATCTCCGAATATGCATTAATTTCCTTTCGGCACGACCTTTCTGATCTTCCAACAAATTCAGGCTAGCATTCCCATCTCCTTTCGTTTATTGGGTGTTCTAACATAGTACGGTTCGTTCTGCGCGTTTGTGTGCCCGACTCATAGAAACCCTTTAGAATGCAGACTCTGAAACGTTAAACTCTAGCCGCTAGCCGGAATGCTTAATTATTTAGAGAAACATTTTATTCTTCATGGAGAAGCTGCAAGTTGTTTTGCGAAGAATACCGGTAGAGCAGTTCACGTACTGCTTCTACAGCGTTATAGGCCGTTGGTGTAAAGCTGCATGATTTTATATACAAAGGTTCTGTACAGAGCAGCTGCTGCTACCGTACAGTTAACAATCACGAAATGTAAAAGACCTTAACGAACAACCATGGAAATTAAAATTTAAGTACCATATAAACCTCAGGTCAAACAGAGCCACAGTGAACCACGGTTACACACAGAAGTATCGATAAAGACCACATATACTCGTATGCTGACAATACGTACACGAGTACAGCAATCAAAAGGTCATTTCGCACCAGTTTTGGATCTTTCTTTGTGCTCTTACCAACAACTAGCAAGTGTAGATCTGACTGCAGGCACAGCACGGACTGGCGGTCGAGCTCGAGCAGATGTTTGTGGGGCTGGGCGGCTGTCCGAAGTAGAAAATGCACTGGTATTTGCAGACACCGGCCGCCTGGGCAGCGGTCAAACCGGTCGTGGGGTAGTTGTAGACGGTAAGGCTGATGCAGATGTCTCCGGCGTATAGTTTGGCCGCGATCGTGTTCTCATTCAGCCATTCCCCTTGGAAGGTGTCCGCAGCGCCCAGCGGCACCACGACTCCTCCGCTGACGCACTCCACCGCCCACAGGGCTGCACATAGAACGATGACCTTTGCGAACATACTGCCGCACTTACTGGGAACTAGCAAAAGCGGAAGTGACTGTTGCTGTAAAACACGCTAAAGAGTAGACTCTTGCGTAGGACTTGCACTATGAATCGCTAACAAAATCTCTGAGAACTTCATTGGGGAGTTTGGGCTTTTGCATCTTTATATACAAATTATGCAGTTTAAACAATTGTGTTGACATCGTAAACAAGATAGGAAACTTATTCTGTAAGCACGTATTGAATAAACAATGCACCGAATGGGTGCAGGATTGCCAGACCGGACATGCAGCCCACAAGGATATCGATAACATACAGACAAGGTTATATTAGAGGTCACATTTGTGACGGGTGAAACATCACGGTTTCTGGTTAAAAATTGGTTATTGATATTTTCTTATTCTCTGTTGAGTTGTATTGTTCGCATTACGTTTCTGCCGTGCGTTTTGATGTAATATTACGTCAGTTTCCAGACAATCGTCTTGACGAGATAACCAAGATACCGCGTTACTGATTGTATACCTACAACTAGCAAAATCAATCGTGCCGAACATCCCTGCTTTATCATGCAATGGCGGGGAGAAACCATCTCGCCAAATGGAGAGACGTCAACATCCGTAATGGTTATCGTTATTCACACAAATAGCGTAACTGGCTACAAAGCTTTCACATGAAAATTATTGCTAGTTTCGACTTCTGTATTAATTTGTTCTGACTTATACATGCTTCGTTTATGCGGTAAGAGGAAACCAGGTTGGACAGAAGACATTTACGTGCTGTGACGACCCTGTTTACAACATTCACGACGGTTCACAGGGCGTTCTCCATGTCTTAATTTTTGTTGCGCATCCGACGAAGATATAGAGATGGGGTCTGCTTACCTAACGCGCCTGCAGGAAACCTACGGAGGAACGGGCATACGGATGCTTCTCGGCCCGTATAAATCACATCACAATAAATAATGTAGTATATACTTTAAGTTCTCTTTTATACGTACATGTAGGACGCAGGGACTCTGTAGGGTGCATGTGAACGAGGCTTTATGCAACTTTGTACGAGCTGTGATCCACGAGATACAAGAAGGCGGCGAAATTTTTCATAGGTCGTTATGTTAAATCATGGCCGTCTTTCAAACCGAAACATGAGACATTACGTTAGTTTCTCTTCTACATTCCTACATTCTGTATGAATCCTTCGTTCGAAATTGCATATTGAATCACTAACGCTTCGACACTTGGAAAAACATTTCTTATTTCTGCAGGAAACGGCCTAACAAGCAGTTGTTTGAAGGGACTATTCCCGAAGCTTTGCAGCGAAACAGGGTTCGAACCGTGCATGGTTTTCCATTCCTTACAAACAGATCGATACTCCGGTTCTTTCCGTATCAAATAATGCAACGGCTGCTACGAAAACACTTTCATTTGGCAAAGGTCATCTGCATTGTCCATCGTGCCCTTCCTGCACCATTTTGCTTGGTACCGCTGCACCCATGCCGAAACGTTACGGACAGGTCACCTAAACGAATTCTGTATTTTTGTAGACGGCAGATTATTTCCCATGAAGTTCAACACTCTTAATCGAACGAAGCGAAGGTCCTCTACATTCGGTGAAAATCGTCGGTTACGGTACCGAAAGTATTGCGCAATAAAAGGCGCGTCCTCTGTACTTCTACTGTTGGAACCGGGTATTTTGTTCGTCCCGTCGGTCACAGTAACAATGACAAGAAAAAATAGGAAAACGAGTTTGGGAAGTACATCATTCGTGCTCATGTCCAGCAACAGTTTTTGTTGCAAGTGATCGATACCTATATATCGATGAAATACCAGTACGGGCTTATACTTGCAGTTAATTTGGTTAATAGTCTTAACTGGTGACATCAAGTCTTATTCTTTTGTTTGATTTACGATTACGTAAATGGTATTGTTAATGTAGCAATTGATCTGAACCGCGCACAGTTTTCATAATCTACAACAACAATGTATGCGAAACGATCCTGCAACCGCAGATAGTAATGCTTATGCACGATCAATAGCGAAAGGAGACGGCGGAAAACAACAAAGAAACGCCGGCAAACTAACCGCGATCTAACGGCTTAGAACAAATGCGAATCTAAAACTCCTAATTCAACAGAATATATTAAAGGAAATCGACCGCCATGTAAAGCAAAACCGTGGCGTTGTTTACTTACCGTTAGTTCAACAACTAGTTTCAATCTGCAGCTAGTTTTTTGGTTCAGTATTACTGTAAACCTGAAACCATTACCAATAAATTCAGCGTCTGACATGAGGTTGCTGTAAATGCTGCTGTGCATAACTGACGTAGATAACGTCATAATATTGTTAACTGTTTCGCGTATGCCTACGTACGTATACCTTCAAGCGCAACTGATATACTTCAACAAGACTTGCATCATATCCTGACTGACCTGCGCCGACGGGCTAAATATAGGAAAAGCATCATAAAATCCCATCTCCCAAGCGAAATGGGGAAAGTCTGCTTACCCTGGCGACACTTGGCATGGTAAGAGTCCAACAGAAAAGTGTGATGTTTTCAAAAGCATTGGCCAAATTCGACCTATACGGTAAGAAGTGTTTTGACTGGCGCCGACCGAGGACCGTGAGAATTACATCAGATTCACCTCCAACACCAACAATAACACGGTACCTTGGCCACATACACAAAGCCGCTCTTTGGGTTGGCGCGGTCTTGCGCAACCGGTTGTTTGGGCATTGTTAGTGCACTACAATGCGGCAGCCGTAGTATTCAGATCAGACGGCTCTGCGCCAGAAATGCTTTCGATGAAAGTAAGAGTGTGCTGCACATTCAACGGCAAAAAAGCATCTCCGAAGAGCTCAACATTAGAGCTATCCTTGTGAAAAAAAATCTAATCTGGAAGTGTGAATTAAAGCCTCGCCCGCGAGCGGCCGCTTGCAGCGTACGATTCTTATTCACATTTCCCGCTCATATTTCTTATTCGCCCGGAGAGCATCAGCATCTGTTCTCTATTACGATCATGGTATCTCGCGAAACCGCAGATACATACCGGCAAATGCGTTATTGGTATCATTCTTTCGTGTAAAATGTTGGCCCAGTTTTCAGACGCTTCATTTATTGATACACTCCATGCAGCAGCAAGAGAACATATTGCAAAGAAGTGGAATCTGTTCATCTCAGCGCTAAAAAAAACAAACAATCACGAGCGTTCACCGCCTACCTCTTGGTCTGCCAGATCTCTCTCTCTGTGCACACATAACAACTATGTGAAGAATTCTCTTGTACACAAAGGCAACCGGGAGAAACAAGCTAGTTCAGTATGCCGATGATCTAACACTAAACACGCATCTTCATGTCATAATCAGCCGCAAATTTGTCCGTCTTGGTGCATCATTAACCTACTTTGAAACAAACAACCGCGAATTGAAGTCCGAATAAAATTACTATACGGGAGGTCTATGTAGGCACGTCAGCCTAGGGACCGCGATCCTCCGAAAGACCAGAGTATACTGCAGCCGCCAGAGAGACCACAGTATCTGTATGTGCAACTCCATTAACGGTAGTAATCGGCTTCCGGAATTTCGGGGGTCCGTGGCCGGTTGTTGCGTTTCCGCTCCCGTAAGCTATCGT
>JAQGAU010000968.1:0-22316 GCA_034698045.1 Paramacrobiotus richtersi | reverse complement strand
GTTGAGTCAACTTCACGTGCAGGGCTTGCGGCGATCGCTGAGGCTATGACTTTGTTACGGTCCATTCCGCTGTGATATCAATACGCATACAACATAAATAACACAATGAAACAAACATTGTTGTTGCACTCAATACTGGCGATTATACTCACTTTATCCATACGTCAGTAGGTTGGATTCGTAGTTCCTTCTAGGTTAGATTCGTAAGTTGGACTAAACCGTAGGATTCGCTACTAAAGATGGTAATATTAATGGATAAGTGTTATAATTCGCAACGTATCACTGATTCGTTGAGTCTTCGTTGCACCGGACAGATATGATTTAAGAGCCGAACATGTCAGAGAAAATCGGCGATAGGCATATCGGTTCAGATATTAATAAAGATTACTGAAATAACGGAGAAAGGTCAGAAGAAGACAAACAACAGAAGTAATGCGGAGAATTAATTATAGAGAAACTGCGCAGAATGGCAAGAGCCACTGAAACGCAAAAGTCTTTGTGTGACCGGCGGTAAAGTCTTCTCGGACCTTTTTGCCAATAATGTAACCGCCGCACCTCAATTGTAACGTCCAGTAACTAAATGAAAGACCGACAAATTTTTCCGATCATAAACCTGTTAACGGAGCAATCGACGGCAGCAGTTTGCCATGCGGGAATCTGTTACTGTTAGTTTGGAACTGGATGATTTCTGTTAATATTGATTTACTACCACGTTGATGGAAGTTTCCACAATATTAGTTACTCATGCACAATATCAGATAACTTTGCGAAACAAACCAGAAACAGAAAATTATGTTCCGAAACAAGTTATAACGTACGTTGTAGTGCTTAGAAAGTGGCACAGGCGTTATTTAGAAATGGAAAGTTTAGTTCGGTCGGCATCCGTACATACTGTATATCTTCAGCCTCCGCCTTTAATGGTCTTTACAAATCGTTTACCCATTAATTAGAACATGTTTAAGATCAGATATTAATCCTAATATCGACAGACGTCATGGTATCATACTTATTTGATTAACCTTCTCATAACAAAATTTCGCATCGTAATCACAACGGACTCGACAAAACATTACTCGGCAACGTCGAATGTTGTAGCCTGGCTTCACGCACAGTCAGCCTGACGTACAGTTACTGCCCCCATCACCGACTTCACTCTTTTATCTCATAAACTTGATGATTACGAAGGTCCCGAGCGTCAGGATCATCCAGGGAGCATATACTTTTCCACCAACGCCAGAATTCGGGCAGCTATCGTATTGACTGGACGAAGGCAGTTTTGTTTGAGCAAACGCAAAGTGATCGCTCCCGTTGTTGACGAACCACGTTTCCAGTGTGAAGTTCTCGACGTACGGAGCACCACAAGTGAACATCAAGTAGGCTTTTTCCTTAGCAAACCGTACGGTATACGCCCACTTCACGAATTCCGCGGCTCTGCAGCATGCGCACTGCCGGCTCTCATCTTCCAGACAGAAAGTGTTATTCTGGAAATTAATGGTCTGCATCTTCTCTGGCAGCAGGGTCTCGAGAACGCTTGGATGGGGAAAGGTCATGCCGTTGTTTATAATGTGCAAGGTATGGAGCTGAGTATAGCTGATCGGCATGCTGTTGGTTAACGTCATCAGGGGAACCTTCTGGTTGCTCAAGTTGATCCACTATGAAAATACAATGACGCTGTAGTTCAAAACGTCAACTTCACAGTAGCTTAATACTACTACGTACGTAAGTACGTAAGTAATACTACGTAGCGCACACGAAATGTATTCTGTTATGTACGCAGCATTATCGCCTTTCGGTGTGCAAAGCCACTGTGTTTTCTCCTGCAGTCGCTCTGCTAACTGCATAAGCGTACAGTAAGCAAACCAAACTACCCTTTTCCGACTACCTTACACTGCCGTCCCAATGCAAGAGCAACAGACAGTTTGTCATATCTTAAACAAAATCCTGATCAGTTTATGCGCACATTTAAACTTGCGGGGATCCGTTTACTGAAGTACTAGCCTTATTGGTGTGTAGATGGCATTCTGCTTTAAGTAACGTCACTTTCAGTGCACAAGGCTTGCGATTCTGAGAGCTTACTTACATATGGAGAAACAACGCGAAGGTACCAGCACACTTACTCGGAGACTGTCGGCCACCGGCGCGAAAACTGCAAGATCAAAAGACCTCAGCTTGTTCCCGGGTATGTAAACTTCATGAAACACGGGTACAGAAGCCCCGCTTGCAAAAGCACTTATGTGGATAGTGTCCACTGCACAATCCTCGATCCCCAATCGTTTCAGCTCGTGAAAACCGTTCATGAATGTCGCCGGCAGTTCGGTAACGTCGCAGCCATCAATTATCAGTTCCAGTAGAGTGGTTTTCACCTGACTAAAAAGCGTTTCGAAAGGTTTCCACTTTCCACCACTGCGAAATCCTCGCATCTCGACACTCTGTAGAGAGCCGTTTCCAGCAGGAATCGGCTCGACATTCTCATGGATAACGTTAGTTAAATTCACGCCACTTATCGGCCCAATTTGCAGTGTCTTGATGCTGGGTGAGATGCGGGAAACGTTGAAGTTCCCTGGAATCTGGAGGTCCCGCAGTTGGATCGAGACAGTCCAGCCTGGGCCCGGTGGATAGTATGGTCGATGGGAGGAGCCGGCAGCCAGGATGGGGCAAATCCTCGGTATGTGCTGCCCAGCAGATTAACATTTTTCACAATGTCATGTTATTTTCCATATTTTATTCCTTTCACAAATAATACGCTAGCGCTCACACACAACTACGCGTATTGACAAGTTACGTGTTAGGTTATATTATGCTCCCATTAGTCGTAAAATCCATAATTGATTAAGCAAAATTACCGGACACCCTCAAACTATGAAATAAGTAGCACTGACAAATAATTACTAAACACTAAGTAAAATGTTATACGTAAAACAGGGAAAAGGTACGAAAATTGCTGTAAGATGGCCCGGTATAGTCCAAGATAATTGCATATGAATGAAACTGAGTCAACATTAATATGACGGCAAATGCAATAAAATGCCAATTAGTTATAAACACCACAACCCGTTGTTCATATCGTAAGTTTTGTAATTCTGCATTACCTGTTACGGCCAGCATTACTATGGTCGTTAACGTTCTGATCCAGCCAACTTTTATTGACGCCATGGTCGTTTGCTAGGTACAGTTGTAATATGCCTTCTCCACTTTGCAGTCTGTTATTAGCAGGTTTTAGGTATGACAGACACAAAAACTGTCCTAATTCACTGTTAAAGCAAAGACTTAGCGCTCTAGACTTACTGCACATGACCATCGTATGTAGATTACCGTATGTACCATGTGCGGTTCGGGAGCTGAGCGATAGCCGACTGAATCGTCACAATGCACAATCATACGTACATCACATCTGGCTGTTGCCAGGTCATCATCAGAGAATCATGCAAGCCGCAAATACACGAGAACCATATATCACAGTTGGGTAATTGACTGTATCTCTGACTCTGACAAGCTCCAGGTTTGCATACTTGTTATCCGTATCACTTGTCACTTGTCTGCAGCTTGCTTACGAGAGAACCGTGCACAGTGCAGCCGACTGGAATAATTGACATGCACTCACTGCACCGTAATAAAACAAATGATCTTATTTTTAGACAGTTACAACACAGGCTGTTCGCAGGCACTAAGTTCTAATATACCAATAATCACAGATTCGCGACAAAGGTCATGTCTTAGCAATGACAGTTCTGTCTCCTTTCCTTTTAGTGCTCATATTAGACACGAGTGGAACATGTAAATCAGCACAGGATCTATTGGTCAAGCATCGAGCAGCTCGAGATACAGTGCAAATTCAAAGCATATTCCTGGCAAGATGCCGAAAGGATGGCGATTCTGGATGGGGTGCCATCGTTTAACATCGTTTTTCTGGTTGTACCGGAGATGGTCATCGTGGCCGCTTGTCCGTGCGCAGCACACTGATCGCAGTGACCGCAACCGGTACGGGGACAGAAGCGGGACGACACCGGTCAGGCACCGTTAGCGTTGGAGCTGTACTTTCAAGAACGATAAAAAGGTCGGAACAGAGCGTTTGAATTCTGGTTGTATTGACGTTAGCTTCATTTCTGATCATGGTATTGTTACTGTTCGATGCTTCTTCATGAAGTTATAGCCATTACGCAGATTTCTCTCGTCCATTATAAAACAATTCAGCAAAGTGTGGTCCCACCTCCGCCCACGGTACCTCAGGGCACATCCCAATCGCCATTAAAATTTGTAGCAGTCATATCCAACAACGACCGAACTAAAACAATCTGGGACTATTATATCGTATGAATTCAACGAGTTCCTGTTTTATCGATCAGAGCCCAGAGGCAACTTCGACACCCTTGTTTTGAAAGTAGTTTGTTGGTCTCCGGCCAGCACTGTCTTTGAAATGCCGATATGTCTATGCCAACGATCGAAAAATCGTCGTTCCATTGAGGAAGAAAGGCTGCAGTGCAATAGTAGTCGCCATCACCGCATTATCTCCGAGCTAAGCACCAAGCACCAAGGAGTCTGTACAGCCATGCCGGCAGCTGGCTGACCGGCATTATTCTGTGCTCTGCAGTTATCCCAGATGTCCACACCGCAACTCGCATACGTGACCCACAAATTTATCGATCGGTTGTGTTTGTCTCTCATGCTGTGGTACGTACGTACTGCTCTCAGGATGCTTGTAACCAGACACATCGTGACTGCCATGCGTTACTACAAACTGCAAGCGCATGCATGCATTTACATTCAGCAAAACTACACTGTCACGTCTTGGGGGAAATGCGACTGCCCTTTAATCGTCTTAGCACACACTGACTGAATCAGTGAGCTGTACATCGCAGCTCACTGTAGTTGCTATGGGGCTACAGTACACCTTCCCCAGTGGGGAACCCACTCATAGAACACCATAATTCAGCTAAGTATGTATGAACATCTTAGAGAAATCTTTCAGGTCTGGATCATTCGCTCTCTGGACTGTGTGCTGTCCGTGTGTCGCTTTTTCTTCCGATTCCGCTTGCGTCCGTTGCGCCCATGGGCGCTTATGGCAGTTTCGGACGGTTCACTGGCCATTTCCGCGTCTCCGACAGAGCCATTCCCATCGTGGAAAACGCTTCCGGTTATTGCACCACCTAGCTCGATCTCGTTGCTGACCACATCTGTTTCAGGCACCACTGTTTCACGGAACTCTGAACGCTGGCACGCAGTTTCTCCAAACTGTCTTTCCGCATCGCTACCTGTGCTTTCCACCTCCGTTGTGGATGAATTCTCCTTATCGATGGCTTCACATGTGGGATCTTCGGTCGGTAGTCTAAGGCTGCTGTACGACTTTATCTCCGCCACATCACCAACCAAATCGACCAACTTCTGCTGGACCTCCTCCAGCGTGTGCCACAATCTCCGTAGGCTCGTTGTATCCAGGTCCGCGTCGCGGTTACCTTTGCGCGTTCTTCTACCGGGCTTCGCTAATCGCCTTGGCGAGTACGTTGGCATAACGTCGAATTCGTCGGGCATGTTGATGCCCATGACATCGAATTCCTCTTCCACCAGCATTGTCCGACGGCCGGCATCCTGGCGCTCTTTGGGTTCATCTCGGCACACTTTAGCGATGTGCCCCCGTTTCCCACAGTTGCGACACTTGACGTCCTTTGCCCAGCAATCCGCCTTCATATGGTCCCTTTCACCGCAACCGTAACAGCCCATGGCGTTGCTCATTGCTCCGCGGCCCTCGCGGTTACGGTCAAGACTGCCGTCCCGGCCACCGCGGTCTCGGCTACTCTTATGCGCCACACTGCCACGCCCCCTTCCTGCGTCGACCTTGGCGACTAGATCCGACGAGTTCTTTGTAACGTTCCGTCGGCTGTTACGCGAAAGCTCATACTGTTCCGCCAGTTCCAAAGCTTTCTCCAATGTGGTATGTTCTTTCCCGATCACATACATGCGGGTCGTGTCACTCTCCAGTCCATTCAGGAATGTGGCCTTCATGTTTCCCTCATTGGAGCGAGAGCGACCGGACTGCCAAGGACTGCCAATCAGCGAAACCCGTTCCGCCATGGCCGTGTCAGAGGGGACAGCGTGGATCCGGGGAGAGCCGTGCCTGTGGAGTGCTGTGCCCGTGGAGAGCTGTGTCCGTGGAGTGCTGTTCCCGTGGAGTGCCCTACCAGTGGTGAGCCGTGTCCGTGGTGTGGCATGCCCAGGATGTGTCCGACCGCTGTGGATCAGGTCCTGAGCCGGTAAGAGCCGTGGAGACCTAAGCCATGTGAGTTCGTGCCGTTGAACGAAGAGCCATTAACCGGACAACTGGTATCGTTGCTACGCGATCCTGTGCTAAGTGTACTGATAATCGTATCATATTGGGTGAATGGTTTATGATTCGCATAAGATCGGTACTGGAAGATGGTGTATGAGTCCGAACCTTTTTTTCCGTTTTTTTATAAGAAGGAAAGGTGTGACGTAGTGTCCTTTAGTGTCGCGTGTATTCAGTACCTGTGTTCTATGTGCGATGACCTGGCAACATCCAGATATGGCTGGTGCATGTGTTTGCATAGATACGGTTTAGTCTGCTAGCGAGCAGCTCCTGAGCTGCCATAATAAAGTGCAGCTCAGTTCGTGACATACACATTTTTATTTACTTTTTCCGGCAGCATTTCTGTTCAGTTACCTGATTTATCAGAAGAATAGCTTGCCAGTTGGACTCTCCGTCCTGTGACGGTAGCACTGCGAAACATATAGGCTGACCAAACAAAGTGACTTGTAAAGCACGGACTAAATGGATAACTGTCAAATGAAACACGGCACTGGTCCGGAGCAGACGGTGGAAAAAGATGTGCAGGAAAAGTGCGAAACGTTGGTGTCGATTTCCGAATCAGTTACGCGTAAAGGGACAGTTCCGTGCAACTCAAAGGATACGAAATCTGCTCTGAAAACCTTAATGAATTATTTTTTGACCAACTGCTGCCTAACTCTGGGACGGTGTCTCGGGATGGGGGTGCTCATCGGTGTGAGGGTTTACCAAGAATTATCGGGATGCATCGAAGTACGGTCCCTTAATGACTGTCCGCCGGTAAGTATCTTTACACTGATGTGGTCAACAGCATTGCACTCGTAAAAGTATGCACTTATAAATACTCTACAGTGTTTAGTTCAGTTTAGTTTTATAAATTTTTTCAATAATTTTACATTACGTTGAACATTTTTTGATTAATTTTACGAAACAAAATTAAGAGGTTGTCCGATCAGCGTTTTACTTCCTTTCATAATCATGCGAAGAACTTTTATAATTATTTTAAAAGCTGTATTGTTAAATGTACCGGCCAGAATAACAATTGGATATTGTCTTTCACCATTAATTAATTCGATTAAATCCATGCCGCGCATTTCGAGTTCAGCCGTAGTTAAATGTTGTCCGTTGTGATAACAAGTTCACTCAGTGACTACGTCGTGATAACTCAGTTCTTTGTAGATGACCAATATAACCGTGCAACAAAGCGATATCCTGTACTGTTCTCTACTGGTATCGCTGTGGACTCTTACTTCGGCTGTGGAGATTAGGAGTATTACCGTGGCGGTGTCTTATATGTACGGAATGGTCCGGTCGTCATGGGATTCTCCGGAGTACAGAAAATCGATATCGACTACTTAGCCATATGATGCAGTGCTGGTTCTCCTCCGAGTTAATTCAGGCCTTGCCATAACTATGGCGCGCCCTGATCGTCAAAAGTTGACAGTTGTCGCGATACTCAGTTTCTTGGACTACTCTTGCAAGAGTTGGCTCTAGTTCTCAGATAGGTTGACTGTTACTGCGACAATGAACGAATGAGGTGACAATATGTACAAGATCAATGGTACAACTTGTGTTGCGACAGAATGGCTTGTACAGTTGCTGAAACAGTTATGCTAGTTACTTCCACGCAGTCAACGTAACAATAACAATCGCAACATCTGTCCTGTGTCCGAACGCTGCTTTATTTTACCACGATAACGTCCGTTAAATGTTGTCGTGGACATTCTTCCAACGCTTGACAAGTGATAATTAGTGCGACAGTTTCGGCATTAACCAATCCTTGAGTAAACGCGTTTATTAGCAGCACTCGCTATGTGATACTCGAAAAACAAACTGCCGGAAAGACGAGAAGACTAGACAAGAGCGCACAAATATTACAGAGTAGTCGTAATTTTTTTTGTAGTTTGTTTGACTGCTGGTTGAAGATCCACTCTCTAAAGAGCTATCACAGACTTTATCCTTAATGAACTGTCTAAACTGCAATTTAAGGATGTTTGCTGCTGCAACGACATTCTGCACGTTGAATATGCTACAGACAAAACCATATGTAGACAAAGAAGCAGCTTAAACGATGAACAAAGCCGGACATACAACCCCATACAAGCGAACTGAAGTGCGTCCTTCTTTGAAGCGGATGTCGAAAACCAACACTGTACCTAAGAATTACCAGGCCAGGAAACACTGCACCGCTGGATCGAGGAAAATATCACAATAATTTCGAATTTGTTTCTGTGCAACAGCGTCTGAAGGTTTTTGCGCACGTCTGTTAACGCAAGCATGCCACCCGTTATTAAACCCATGTAGGGTCACTGAAAAATCTTACCTTGGTTTCGTTATGTATTTATTTATGTATTTCGTCGTGTATTTATTTACGTGGACATTTTTAGCCGAGCATCTGTGCTAAATTAAAAATATATGCGCACAGCTCCTCCTGACCCGCATCGCTCTGTACGGCTGTCCCATCAATCGCGTCCACCAGCTGCGCATCTCCGACCCCTACTTCACCACCGGCTTCCCAAGCCTCGATCATCCCGCCATTGATATCATTCCCTTCAAGATCCTCCACTTCTACATCCCGATCTACAGCACCTCCCACTGGACGTGACACAGCGAAACTAGCGGGTACCATTCCGGGCCAGGGGAAATTTTTGCCGAAGTTGTTCTTTGGGAATTGGAAAGGTGACCCGGGTGTGCGGGGGTACGGCGGCTGTGCGGCACATGGACGTTATGTGTTTACGGAGGTGGTGGCTTATCCGGAATTGTGAACCGTGCAGGAGGCCATGCGGCGAACGGAGTTGCGGGAGCAGGCTGATCGGTATGGCAAGACGGGCAAAGCGCGGAGTAAGAAGAGATTTGTGCGGGTACCGGGGCTACAGGATTCGTAAGTGGCCGATTACACTTTACATCCAGTTTAAATCGAAAATCTTTATTGAGTAAATAATTTAGTGATGGTACCATACTATCACGGTACAGCAATAAACATTTAGTAATGAGCTCAATGCATGTTAATGATTCATAGAGTTAATTAAAACTTTGGTAAATTTTAGCGTCAGGAATAGTACATCTAGACAAATATACCTTCGAGGTCGCATAAGGAGCCAAAAAAAGCTCAATATTGTGCGATACATAATATTAATGCTACGTGATTATCTGTTGGATCTAGGCTGATTAAGAGGACAGGATTCGGAAGATCGATGCATACGAATGGCGTGTGAAATGCCTCGAAAACTGAAAGATTTGCTGGTTATTCTGCATCCGTCCGAATTCCGAAACGCTGTGTGAGACGTTTCCGGTCCTGGCGGAGGCGCTGAACTACGACAACTACACAACAAAACTGCATTTGCTGCTTCATTTAGAAGAGTTTAAGGAGGATCTGGGGATGCATGGTTTCGATACACTTTCGGTAAATGAATCAAAACCATGACTACAATGGATATGTTATTTATTAAATATGAAAAAAATTTGTTTGGGCGAATCCATAGACAAAATTTGGAAGAGTCCATAAAACTGATACAAAAAGAGATTTTATTTGTTTGATCAAACTGTACGATGAAATGAAACAGTATGAAACGATCCCAAACATAAAGCAACCTAAGGAATTTTTGCTGTTTGCTTTGCTGGATGAACTGGAGTGCCGCGCGGGTCATAATTAGTTGTAAGCGTACCTGCATAACTATTGTATTGGTCGTTAACGGAATTTTTTAAAATTAACAGTAGTACGAGAGTGAAACAATTTTGCAGCTTCAACAGCAAAATCAGATCGGGAGTGGTTCTGTTTTTCTGAATCAATAACTAACTTAACATGTCATAGAAACATGCTGGATCTGGATTTTAATTGCCTGTGACCGTCTTTTCTCAGGCACGGACAGGACGCTGACCCTCTGGAGATAATCCTGTAAATCTACCACCACCGCCACGATGCAGTCAACCTGGCCTGCGTCCCAGGCAACTCGGGCACTGACCTTCTCGGGCAGCGCTGCATCCAATCCGGCCGACTGCTTCCCACCGCCCTTCGCCACATCCTCTCGATCGGCTACGCGCAAAGCCAACTCGGTCCCGGCGGAACTAGCCGCGTGTGCCCAGATAGGCTGGTAGCACCCGGTGACAGCGCAGCACCGCCGGGCCCTGACCACCAGATGGCCACCATGCTCGCCGAGTACGCACGCTCCTTCGCCCATGTGCTGTATGATGAGGCGGGCTTCGCAACGGAGCCGGAGCCCCTGTCGACGGCGGTCCGGGCGCCCGGTCAGCGTTGTCGGGGGATCCGCTGCAGTTGGGCTCGGTGGTGATGTCGCTCTATGCTAAGACAGCGGGACTGGAGGTTTGTGCGTAGGGTTTTTATTCATACATATTTCCCAGTTTACGGTCAGATTTCCTGCTACGGTTCTTTTCGTGTTTTGTAGCCTATTACGGTATAGGTCGAAATTTAATTTAATTCCACTCTCTATCAGTACGTAGGTCTCCTTTTTTTCGTCTGCTTTTTCACCGAATTTGTGGTGATTGGTACGAAGGAATGATTTGGTGGCTCGTTTGTTGGAACTTCCCGCTTACTCCGAGTGGGGCGGCGATGACGGTGACTTTTTCCCGTATCTGGTCAACAAACTGGACTTGAGCTATCGCTCCGTGTAATCTATACTGAAAATTCTATCCCGGCTGTTTTACAATGCGGAAATAAGCACGGCATTCACCGACAACAGATCAGTCAGCCAGCACAGTACATCCGCAAAACATGACGATACATTTCTAGTACATAACAACACCCATAAAATGTAAAATAAAAATATTATTATTCATAAAATCGATATATAAAATTTCTTTCTAATTAAAGAGTAGTTTGCTGAATTACTGAACAAAAATTCTCTGTGTTGGTATGATCTCTTATGGTAAAATTAATAGCATCAGTCACTGTACTGAAAATGAGAACGGCTGTGATTTGTTCTGTAGTGACGTTAATGGACCACGACTGAACATCTCCACTGAACCTTTGCCGGTAAAAATCCGAAGGTTCGTGCACAGACCGGGGCAGATTACTGCATCTGGTGGTGAATATACGTCATTAACGCTCAACGTCAAGATGACGATGGAGAATATTGGAATTAAATACTCCGTATCGGTTGCAGGTTGGTACATCTGCATAATTCATTAGTGTTGGCTTGCATTAGTGAATTTAGTGTCTGTTCCGTTGCTGCCATTAGTGTGATAAATTTCCAGTTTTTTACAATTATTTCGTTCCTAATTTTAATGTCTAATCGACGGCGGAGCATATCCGGCGAATTTTCACCGAACACTCGATGCCCTTGCCGAAAATCGGATCGGTGGATGAATTTCTAGGACAAGAACGGGATGCCATCATTTTGAGTACACCGTGCGATTTGTTGAGATTTTCTACCTTTACTGATTACGGACACTCTAAGAAACGTATATATGGGCAACGTAGCGATGATGACCTTTATTCACTGAGAATAACAAAAATACTGCTTTAACCAAATGTGTTTTTTGTTTTCACAGGAAGAACATTGCGGTCGAATGCTGCGCTAGTATGTGGTTGAGGATTGTTCCCGGCACGATACGCTCAAGGATCAGCCCTCCCCACCGCCTTCCTGTGTCACCCACAAGGCGTGACGAACTGTTTCGCGTTAAGTGCCATCCGATTACGACACGGGCGAGAGTAGCGCTTCCGGTGATTGACCGTTCAGGGACAACACTTCTGTTTAAATCACGTTTTTGTGTGTAACTTTAATAATTCTTTTCGCTTATTTTTTTGATTGCTTGCCGGTGTTAAAATTGTCCTCTGTTTTTGAACTGTGTTTTAATTTAGCTATTTGGTAACCATGTTATTCCATGTCCATACGCGGACAAGTTAATTCAAGTGGCTTGCTGCAGTACGTGTACATGCTAATGTAGCCTGTACGATGACTACCGTAGCACAGTGGCACGTCCAAACTACCTTTCCTGGAGTGCTTACCTAGAGAAAGAATATGCACTTGACGATATTAATTTTCACTTGCAACTTCCATTAGTATAAGCAAATAAAGCAGTGGGCATAGTCTATGTGTAGGACAAACTGCGAATGAATCCGTCAGCAGCTCATACAGTCACGCGGCGCAAAATTATGGTTACTAATTCTAGGTCCTTTGTTATACATGTGCGCCATACAATGCAACAACAATTCTTTCTGTTTTAAACACGCTCCTTTGTCAATACCGCAGATCTCGCGATGGCTGCTCTGTGCAAACCTGTGTTGTCGGGAACACAAAGTCTTACACTTGATTACGCAAAGGTCACCAACATTTTTGCCGTACCCTACAGTTTCGGCAACCTTTTGTCACATGAAAGTATTCTAAAACGTTCACGCTGGTGTCGGTTTGCGGTGGCGTGCTTCTGCTTTGACGATCGCCTTTTGTATCTGTCAGTTTCCTGCATATAGTCTGTACGTATGGAATATTCCTTTGGTGTTCTTCCGCGCATGTTACTTCTGCATTGCCCATAATAATTAAAAAATTGTCATTACACATTTTTACGGACTAACCTGATAAGAAGAACGATTAGGAAGAGCGCTTGTAAACCTGTATATATGAACATTAGAAATTCAGAAATCGCCTTGCACAGAAAAATTGGTGATAAATCTGTCTGGCTGTGGCATTTCTGGATCTTACGTGATTCATGGACAATGCACTGATACCGGAAAACATAAGGTCCTATAGATTATCCGTTTAGCCATCGTAGGCAAACGATAATTGTCGTGTTATATGTCCAAACTATACATATCTACATTATATAGGTCACAGCCGTGCTTCTTGCAGTTTTTGGGACATGGTATTCCCACATCGTACACTTTACGAACGTCTTTCGAGAATCCATGCCCCTTAACACTGTCACTTTTCAAGTTACTACAGAACTTAAAATTCAGGGAAAGGTACTTTCTCACAACGGATATTCCGGGTTACATGGCAGCACAAGAGCAAAATTATTGTTTAATTTGCAAAATAACGCCGCGACACATCATGTGGGTACATCCATGAAGCATGCCGCTTTACCGTGAACGAGCGTCGGACTGGAATGTACTTCAGTTTGTCCAATGCCAAATCGGCTGTCAGTAAGTACCCCAAAGACTTCAGCTTCAAGGTTACTGTTGGTGTATTCATCACGCCTGTAATGCACGTCAGGGTCTACATTGTAAAACTCATAAAACAAACAAAAACCGTCTTTTTGCAATGCTTCAAAGTGCGGCATGACTGGGCTTGCTCTGATACTGACTGCATATAAATGCGTATATATACTACGTATACATTTTAATTGTAGCCTAGCAGTTTTTCAGCTACTGAATTGTATGCGTCTTAATAAAACTCACACTGTGGTTACTCATTCATGGCTTGTGATATCTGCATTTAATTCGCAGTCCATGCTTCCTATATTACGCGCCTGGATGTGTAACGATGCCGCATAATTAACGCACAAGTTAGCTTAACCAGAAAATCAGACGAAACCTACAAAACCGCTTTTTACATGCATTGTCGAAGTAGCGGTAAGTGGCAGCACAACTACTCTAACCCATACACTGTGATGATACACAATATTCTGAAATAATACATTTTCAACTGGAGAATGGAGTGGACTGCGCTTTTTAAGATTGTACTACGGACCGGAAAGGACCTGTTGCTTAAGCTTTGCGTCCACTGTCTCATCAATTATTTGCCACTTCTGTAAGCATAGGGAAATGCAAATCATGCAGCGGATACTGTATATTTTGCTGCAGTTAAATCCGCACGGTTGAATTATTGCCGGTATTAGTGGTTTGATACATATCAGTAATATATGTACTAAATAAAGCACATATACATACACCAAATGTACAAACTACTTATTCTGCTGCAAATACGGCCCTTTATCAACGCCGTAGATGCCTCGCAAAAGGTTCTATGCAGACACAGTACGTGTTATCGTTAAAACAAAGCGTAACATTGGATTTTGTAACACTGGACCACCTAAATTTCGAAGCAGCGGCGTTTATAGTACGATAATAAAATAGCGGAGGATAATCACTTAATAGTTGTGCAGCTATGTACATGGTCCGTTCGAATTACATTTGGACAACAAAAATAATAGAATAACCCGCGGTATTTTACCGCGGGTTACCAGTTGATGTTATAGTTGGTACAATGCATATGTCACATATGATATGTGCAAGTCGATCGGCTTTCCCCCGTTTTCAAAAACAACCTTTTGCTGAACCCTTTGCACAACAAAAAAGCCGCTTAACACACCAAGTTCCGAATGATTCGCCTGCCAAAGGAACAAAATAACAACGCTCAAGAATCGTTCTGTACTTCCACATCTTAAGCGCAAAAGCCTCCTTTGCAGCTGCACCCGCCCATTTCGCCTTATCCGCCAGATATCCGGTACATATCTGTGTGTGTCTGTACAGTATCGCTAATATCGCTGCCGATCGACTTGGTTTCTGTTTAACGTTTAAATTTAGAAGTTATGCGTGGCAACGCTCAGGTGATCACGAGTATAGTTCCCTGTAGTGCTGATTGGAATACATTTTCATTTGCTTGGACTTATAGTGCACATAACTATGTACTTTATTGACTTATTTCGGATGCAACAGCAATTCACAGAAACAAAGTATATGCACTATATGTGTTCCTGCTTACCTTGACAGCTATCAACAATTCCATCTTTCTGACAACTGACTATCGCACTTTCGTGCTACCCTTTACAACGCCTTATTAGTCGAGCCGTACACGGACTATTGTCCGCCGGTCTGGTCGACGGCGTCCTCGGGTTAGCGGGAGAAGTTGAGGAAACGTTAAGATGCGGCCTTGAAAGCCATGTCCACTACAGGATACGGGTAACACCGGAAGGTCCGGAACTGTGCGGAGAACTGGGCGTGACACCAATATTCGATCGATGGCGGGATAAGGACGCGGTATGGTTGTTTAAACTTTGGAATCGGAAGAAGTTTAATGTCCCGCCGTATATATGGAACACCTGATCCTGCTTAAGGACTTACCCGCTACGAGTTTCGGCGGAAACAGAGAATCGAAGCGCATGCAAAGGGCAGTATCGGAAAGACAACCGTGGGGATCAGAATAAAAGACCTCTTTACTCAGTTTACTAACATCGTGAAATTCAGTGAAAAAGTCTTGGAATGTTGGTTGAACTTGGGCTTGGCTGAACTTCTTCTTTCTCGTAGCGCAAAACCTGTTCTAAATTCTTGCTGGCGGGTGTGGTTTTTTCTTTTTGTTCGTAGTGATCAAACTTTAAGTGCTACGGGTTTGTCTGCTCATCAATAAACAGACAAACAAACGTATAATTACGCCATATGTTGAAAAAAATATTTTAAACACATTAACATTGCTTAGTGCAGTTATCAAACACGCTAATTACGTAATTATCAGCTGAAGTGTGCCGGTTAAAGCGTAATGCATGGTTTTAACTACGAAGTATATCAAGTTTACCAGGTTTGGTAAAAAAGTCCTGTCCTTAACCTTTTTTCTCCGCGGGCAAAAGCGAATGGGCTTTGGTTTCCATATTTCTGTGGTGCAGGTTCATCTGCCGATTATTTGCAAAAACAAGTTTTGAGAAAAATCAACTAGAGACAAAAGGGCCCCAGATTTTGTAACGGCGGCTGTGCGAGGTTGGTTCAACGAGCTACCTTCGCGAATTTTGTTTTATTTCTCTGGACCCCTGTTAAATTTTTGCATGGTTTTAGGTTACCAAAATAGTACGTTCATTGCTCTATCTGGGGACATATTTAATCCATAAAAGAACATTCGGAATTATTTTGCAAACGTAATCCGGAAACTGCACCTGAGTCGCAGATGAGCATTTGCACAGCCATTCAGCTGGTAAATGAGACAGTTTTGATACAGAAGTTTTTACCCTCAGCAAACCAAACAAGATTTCATTAATCTCTCAGCGCCGAATAGTGGTTCGTAAATGCCTGTTAATCCTGCCGCACTGCTTTATCGGCTTATTAGAGGAGAGGAGCTTGAAAGGGCAAATAACGGGAATATACTCAAAAAATTATTTTCTTCCGTACCTTAATGACTAAGTCTCTTTCGCAAGTGCGCTTATTTGCGGGGCACATTGCCCTCATGGGCAATATAGGTGGCAGTTCTAGGTCACAAGTTTCGGGGGCCAAGCAGTTCGAAACATGGCTTAAGAAATTCAGTTGTGACCAAGTCTGTAATGCACACTTTGCAAACAATTTTTTTCCGAAATCGGGGTTCCTTCAGATCCTTTCTTCTGGCTGCTGGTCTGTAGCAAATGAAATGTACTTTCGATATATCGAAAGGGTTTCGCGATTGAGGTAGCGGATGAGAAGATATGAGGCTCTGGACAAAACTTTTTTACCAAACATCGTACATACTTGTATAGCAAACATGGTAATATTCGAAATATAAAGGTCATCGTACATGCCGCAGGAGGCTGTACAACGATAACGCTGCCTTTTGCAGCAAGTATTTTGTGGGCGTTATTGCCAGTGAGCATAAACTACTGCAGCTCAATATAATTCGAGATCACAGTCCACGCCGCTTCGTCAAACCTGTATACATATCTATTCATGCTGAATCCCAAAACTTTAGCGAAGCACTGAAGTACGAGTAGAATTCTGGTTACTTTTAGCTTAAAGGCTTACTCTTTACATACATACATGTGTAGAAGCTTACTCTTTACATCCAAATCGCAAAGTGTATCGTTTACGTGACCGTCATAAAAAGTTTCATTACAGATTTGTGACAAATCATTTATTTAAGGAGCTCGTTTTTTGTCACCGATAGCCTACGTACAGGCATTTTGCCTGCACGTTTCAGTTATATATAATAGAATATATTCAGTTATAAGTATACAAATGTATGTATGTATGTACATGTACGGTGTACATCAACTTGCTGCCAATGAACCAAAAACTGCATTGACGACGTCTTAAGTGACTGGATAACAGAAAGTGCTTATACATATAAAGTGCCCTCAGTTCGGTCGGCCATGACGACTTGGACATGCTTTATTAATCATAAAGGAGTACAACATCACATGGCCGAATTAATAAAATGCTAGGTAAATGTGGGTAATTTTTTTCGTTAAGCGCTAATCAGGTAATCTGACCCACATTCTTAAAAGTTTAGGGAACTGCTCAACCGAAATTATTTGTACTCGTACTGTCTTATTATTGCAAGAACAGTGCTTCACACAGCTGCACACGAATCAGTCGCAGAGTTGTCGCGATAACTGTCCAAGTGTCAGCAGTCAGCTCTCGAAACAACTGACCGCACAGAAACTACCGGTTAACTGCGGCGACAACAGGTTAACTACGAAAACATCCCGCGATAATGTGTTTGCAGTAAGTGTCGCAGCAACTACACACTTTTGACGATCTGGGCGCGCCATACATAACCAATTTGGCTGTAAGCCTTTGGCTGGCTTTCACGTGGACACCGTGGTTCGACTGGTCATTCTCGCCAGTTTTGTTGTACATTGTTTTTAACCTCTTGCTGATTGAACTGTGCTACTGGGGCGTGAAATCCAAATTTCCAAAGAATGCTACGGAGATAAACCGAGAGAAATCCCAGTTACATTGTGTGGATCAAGAGTCCGGACTATTGAGCAGTGCCATCCCAAAGTCTACGGGTTCCCTTGCCTAGTCAAAAAGGAGCTGAGCCAACATTATCGTCTATTTCGGCCTGGAACGGGGCTTAACTGTTATGTTGGTAGTTTGCTGGGTTGTTTTACGTTAAGCGACGAACCAGTGGCGCGTTTCGGCCGCCTTTCAGGGGGGTGCTAGGGAACTCCAACAGAAGGGTCCCCCCTTCTCTTTAATTTCGGCGAACCCACCTATAGCATACCGGGTAGGGTGGTGCCATGGCCCCTGGGCACCCCCCCCCCAACGCGCCACTGCGGATGAACAACACTCTCTTTTCTACCGAAAGGTCGATTATTACTTCGATGCTGTATGTCTCAACATGCATCTTTAAAGACTGAACAATGCGCATCTGTAACTGTGTCCGTGAATTTGTTAGCGTGTCGTACCTAAGCGGATAGCGCGGTCTGCGTCTTCGATCATTGTTCAGTCGGTAATAATGTGTCTGCTTTTTTGAGAAATGAAAACATGAACATGTGGACGGTTGCTCTAAGAGTCGTAAAATACGACAGCCTGACATTCGTCTTAATCATTCAGTCGAAAATTTATGTTTGTAATTACGCAAGTGCTAGAACTAGAGTTACGAATCGGTCATAAATAGCTAACAAATGCACTACAGCAGTTTATACGTGAACTGCCATTGCTGCTGGGTTTAGTGCTGATCAACGGATATATTAAAACTCTCCCATGGACAATATCATTCACCAACACACAACTGAATCCAGTTCACACGCGGAAATCTCTGACTAGTTCTGGTGTGTTCAAGATATACTGAGTAACCGTTTTTGTGTAACCGTTTTGCGTAACCGTTCTGAGTAACCGTCAGTTACACGTTTTGGATATGGCATGTGCAGTACTAGTTCGTTGTCGCAGTCAAAATTGACCTTTGTACACTCCTGTCCACCGAAAAATATTTCTTTTGGGTTTAATTGACCACATTAACGTTACAAGTTCGGAGTTACCATATACCTACTGTGGGATACCTTACTTACAATGGGTTAGAACAAAACATTTTGGCTTTGGATTTGTAGGTTACAGTTGATTTGCATCCTAACAAAATAAAGCTGTAGGACAGACATTCTTTACAGAGCTTGGCATTTTTTACATTACAGCAATATAAGCTGTATCCCTCGTTGATTGCTATTGATCACTGGCGGACAACTGGTGACTAATAAGATACCTTTCCGCCATGTACACCCATTTTGGCTCGTTTCTTGTGGAAATTCGTCAAAGCATAAGTACAATCTACACGAACACCAACATGCGATAGAACTTGCGAACATACATACGCTTAAATGTTAATAGAATGCCTTGCAGTATATGTCAAAAAATGCTCTGCTCGAATCATACAGTGCCTGAAAAGCTGCGTCGGATGTTACTGGCAGTTTTCTTGTACCTTTTTTCACTGCGTTATGCTATGCCATCAAAGGCAGCAGCCGACATGCAAAAAGACTACGTATAAGCCTCTCTTTAAAAAAAAGAATGTTGCTGCTTGCATAGCTTACAGGTAAGCGACTGGCTTGATTTCACCAGTAGTTCTGACATCGAGTTGAAAGTGGCCATGTGAGCATACTTTCCTGGAATAACAAAATCTACGCGCATCAGTCACCCGAATTTAATGTTCAAATGTACCATTTGGCTGAAGCACGTGCATATACTGCATCCGGTTTAACATGGGCAGATTAACGAATGCGACGATTTCTGCTGTGGTCGTCAAGGATCCGAGTATAGCAGACAACTGGTTTATGCATCATTAAGTTCACTTACTGTTCTTCATACAAGCCTGGGGCACTTTTCGGCCAAATATCAGCAGCAGTTCTCCTGGCTGGAGCATGAGTTGTATCAGACAAGACCTACAGCTTTACATTTTCGCAAACTCCTACGTGATACGTAAAGCCGAGAATGAGGACAGGAAATTTATTTGGTACCATTCTGGCGATATCTCTACGATGCAGCCTTTGCAGTCCAGCCAACAAAGGTACCGCTAACGAAAGTTATTGCTAAGGTGCTGCTTCTTTTTTTTTCACCACAAAGATCGACATATTTAGTAAACTGCAACTACTGGAAACCGCATAAAAAATAGTTCTGTATAGACGCGGGGGAAGCATGCATTGCGCCAACTGGACTGCCGAGATGCAGTAGCTGAATAAGTACCGTTTCCCACTGCACGAGAAGCGTCTTTTCCTCATAAGGAGCATAAACGAAAACTGAAGTGACGCAGTTGCAGCAAACAATAATTGTCACCCAGAAGCAGGAAAACTACTGCAGAAAAAGCGGTGCATATGGGTTCAATGCTGCTTAGTGTCAACACTCAACTTCTAAGTCATGCCACGTAAGGCTTTCTAACTTTAACGCCAGTCTCTGTGACTGTTTGTATAGCTGTCCGGTCATCGACTGATCTACGTCGTTATGTAGTGGGAATATAGAACTGTGTTTTTCGCTGTTCGTTAACTCTCGTTTGACGTGCTTTGTGTCATTAATAAGGCCTATGATGCCACTTTATATAGTCGATTCCTAAAGGTTATTTATTGGACGCCGAACCGCAAATTTCTAACCATTATATTTGCCCCACTCACCAGTTAATTTCAACCGGTGACGTATGATTAATTACAGGCACAGGTCCCTCCTTGAGAGCAACGTCAACTGCACCACGGTTTACGCACACCACGCTTGCTGCGGACGCGGAGGATGATCCAGAATACAAGCTTGACCATTTTCATCCAAAACAACCGCGTACGAAACAGTTTATTTACGCCAGATTTGTTATGTAAAAGTTATTGTAAAGAACAGCGCAGATTTAACGAGTTTTTCAAACAGGGTTAGACGGAGAATTGCTAACTTCTGCAGAGCTCTACGAAGGAGACATATTAGGATTGTCGGATATTGATTTCGCCGCTTTAGAAGCCAAAAGAAATGTTTGAGTATTCCAAAAATTCTTCAGGACGAGTTCCATTACCAACGGTTTTTTTAGAGGACGGATTTTGCACGCGAAGAGAGTTTTGGGGTTTTAATCTGGCCTAATAACCTTGTCCCATATGTCCTTTCAAAGCGCTTCCGTAAGACAGCAAACTGCTACATGCGTACAGATCAAACTGCACAGTACAAACGTAACTCGATGGGCAGGTCCCAAGGACAAACAAGCCATTCGGGATGCCCTTCAGGACTTTACGGCAAAGACTATGGTTAAATTTCGCGAGAGGCGCGACTCCGACGAAGAATCCGTTCACATTGCTCCTGGCTCTGGGTCGGTTGACTGCAGTATTTGTAAAGTCTTGATAATTATGATCAACAGTGGTGTAACTTCCGAATCGAGCAGGTGCGCCTCATTTCTTGGTCGATATCCCTGTATCCCATCAACGCCGAATTGTGGTGGCCAGCTGCTTATTCTTCAGGTTCCCGGTAGGGAATACTTCCGAAAGATCTCATTTTCTTCGGTATAATCATATGCGCTGACATCTGCGCAGGTTGTTTGAAGCGTGGCTACATTCACCATCAGCTAATGCACACACTTGGTACGTATGCAGCGTTCCTTTACTGTAACAACTACTACGTTGCGTGTTTTAGAGGCAGCACAATTTCTTTTAGGGTTTGGCCACGAGCAGTCCAGAGCAAACAGGGATAAATACGTGGAGATCAACTGGGACAACATTCCCAAAGGTAGCCAGACCGCCGTTTAACGTCAGCATCGGTTAATGTTGTTCATGCGAACGCTAGGAATACCACATGTTTTAATGCCCTATGTTTCAAGAATGGCGTTCAAAGCCATAAAACGTTCGTATGAAATGATGGACGCCTTTTTTGCAGCTCTGCATTCCCGCTTCCAGAGCTACGGTAGAGCATATAATCTCAATACTTTACAACCGTACGACATTGCCTCGCTGATGCACTACGGAATGTTTGATTTTGCAATTGATAAACGCGTCTGGACCGTCCGGCCAAAGGCTGGTAAAGGCCAAACTGCGGAAGCTGCTCAAATGGGACAGCGACAAGCTCTTAGTGCGATGGATGTGAAGAAGGTCAAGATAGCGTATCCAGTCGGGGAAACTTATCCAGGTCAGTAAGTGTGTTGGGTAAATACTGTTCGACAAACGACGCAGAAACTCTTGCCGATTTGGATGTTTCGTGCGGAGCCTAACTTGGGAAAGAATGTCTTGACTAAAGCACCGGGACCACGCATCTACTCGGTTACGTTTTGTCCTTCAAGTGCAAAGTACCCTGTGGATATTGTTTTGTTGATTTGCCGAGATACACTGTGCGATTCATCAATGGCCTCGTTTTTACACCACTTCTAACCCGTTGATGCCGGGGAGGTAAATCCCCATATGCCTGCACATCCCCGACCTCCCCGCAAATGTGCGCACACGATCACATCCC
>JAQGAU010000967.1:0-22317 GCA_034698045.1 Paramacrobiotus richtersi | reverse complement strand
AAAGCTGTAATTCAGCGGTTACAAGTAAAACGATCTCAAAGCAGACATGTTATCCGATATGCCGGATATGATGTGATATGTATACATGGTGCAAATACACAGTACTTTAAAATTACGCTTCTAATTAGGTCGATGACAAAATGGTATGAATGGGCAGCCAGCTCTAAACTTCCACTGCAACACAAGTAGCACGTTTGGAGAACGTACAGCGGAATGCGTCAACTGTTGCTATTTTTCAGGTTTAGTCCTGTGGAGAAATGCAGTTCCTGCAGTGCTGAATTAAAAATGAAAACTTTGGTAAAAAATTGGCTGACACATCGCGACGTTGATAACGAACAGTATTCATTTTTAAAAAAACAATTAATGTTTAGTGCCCAGCAGAACCGAATACAATATATCGGTCACTTCAAAACGCATCCAGAGTGATTGCGCTAAAGCGTGAGATCCAGTGTTTTCTGAAACAAATCGAGCGGCAAAAATCGAGCGTTTTCTGAAACAATCAAACCGCATGCTGTCACTGCTAGGACTAACGTCTTTCGAACAACGTATGTTCCAGATCGCAACCATAGTTATTCCACCAGTATTTGCAGCAGAACACGTAGGAGCAACTGTCAAAAATGTCTCCTATAACTAACCGAACTGTACAGTACGGCATACTATTCAACATTCGATATTCGGATTCGTTTGGCCATTTTCCGATGCTTTCTGTTGTAGCGACTGCTTTACTGCCTCCGAACCAGGCCATTTGAATGGAAAACATTTAATTAAGGTATTGACATCCACCGATTCTGCAATCGTCAAGAAGGTTCAAAGGTACGTGCAACCAGGCGTTATCTCTGACGTTGTACTTGACCATGGTAAGACCAAAATCGGTAGAAATCCAGAGATATAAATGGTGTTATTAACAACAAGTGCATCGTGGCTCGGTCATGTCCGGGAGATCACAGATTTCGTTCCATTGAGTCCACTCATTCGTTATAAGGAAACTGAGCCGCTCACATGATGTATCGTCCTTACTTCCCAGTACATACAAATATCCATCCAGTAAAGCAAGGGAACAGTCAGTGCGTGGTTTCGGCATTAGCGGGAGAGAGTGCCATTCACCAGACGTTGAATCGAACACGTCGACTAATTTGGTGATTGGTTGCTGTTGGGAGTCGACGCCTCCATAATCGATGATCAAAGCTTGTTTCTCCGAAATTATAGACGGTGTATAACGCCCTCTACCAAGGAAACGTTTTGAGTTAAAAAACGTGCGCAAGGTGAAAATTGTGTTATAACATATTTCGACAGTAGCCCTTCAATTGCTACTTTTTTTTACGGCACCCGTAATGTTGGGTTGGGAAGAATTGGACAAGGAGTGGCGCGAGCATATTTTAGCTTTAGCCATTTTTCAAGGTGACCCGAGATGCTACCTTTTCCCCCAGTGCTTTTGCTGCCATTCTCTGCTGATGCCTCAGCCTGAGGGTGCTGGGTATTACGGGTACCGTGAAAAAGTAGCATACTGAAGGGCTTTTGTCGACGTACTGATAAATACAAGCTGCGCTGCCACAAGAATCAACCTTTCTCCAGTCAAGAAAACTCCTGCTGATCAAATTAACCAGACTGATTAATTTCATAACTGCATAAATGCGGTAACCTGTAGGCGTACGTGCCTAAATGTATATGTTGTGCGCTTAGCTTCGCCGCTCGGACGACAGTGTCACGACACCATGGAGACTGCAAAACAGTTACTTACTCTTCGAGAATATGGGGCAAGCTCTCCGTCTTCTTAGACTCCAAGCTGGTTTTTATAAACTGCGGCGTTTTCGAATTTCATGTGCCCCAGTAGAATATACTATCGCCAACTGCTGTAGAAAGGTGTCGGTAACGATGAGTCGCAGATTTCAGGCGTTATCGTCGAGATTCCACATCATCGTTGCGCGGCAATCTCTCCAGAGATCTCGCGGTAACCTATGAGGCGTGAACTGGCCAATTACTTAACTGTCCTACATTACGAACCACCGGGAGAATATGTAGTCACGTTTCATTGGAAAATCCGCTTTGCGGACAGTATTTCCCACCGGTTCGAACATTTGTATTTGTAACTGACCATATGCATACTGCATAGTCATCGTCTCTCATGTTCGTAGTTAAAATACAGTAAAGGAATCCCATTTGTGCGCTCTCCGATATCTTGGGATCCGATTGTCCGGAACTTCACGTACACATCCTTGCATTAAATGCGACAATGAACGTGGCATAAGTGACTGCACCATAGCTATGATGTAGGCTCTATCATGTAGGCTCTATTATGGGACGATGCCCACGAGCGATACTTTCTAGTATCTTGATAATCGAACTGTTCTTGGTGGCTGAGACTATTTCTGCCTCTCCGGATGGTGTATTTGTTTCTGTGTTCCCTGTCAAACTCTTCCAAAAGCTATGCGTTGCAGTTTTGTGGTTTTCTGAACTCCAAAGGACAGAAACGTCATGCACATAATATGATGCATCCTAAATTCCACATATCAGTTTTAACCGTTACGTTATCGATACTGGTGCATATGGTATGTATTTTGCAACCATTCCTGGGGACATGTAGCGTATAGCGCTTTCGATTTGCGTAATACTGTTTCCAGTTGTTATATCGCCCTGCCTGAGAGCGCTCGCATGTCGTTGTATAATTTGGCTGCTGTTTGGTGAATATGCTTGAGGAGCCCAGGCTTCCGAGAACAATATTCGAACCATGCAAATATCCGAGCCCCTGGGCGATTTGTTCGATGCAGTCTAACGCTGGTACTAAGGGCAAAGGTACTAGTATCGGGAACCGGCTTTCCGATAAATTGTCCACGAGAGTTCCCAGGTCGTAATTTGCCAAAGCAGAACCCTAGTACACATCGACGTAGATCAAAACGTCAGCTTCGCGAAATATTAGCCGGCAATATTCGCACAGCATGAATACGCTTTTGCAGCGTTAGGCACACAACAGTGCAGCGCATTGCAGTGATCTTGTTATTGAGCTTCTTCTAGAAAGCCCTAATTTCATACAACAGCTCAACTTGCCAAGCGAGATATTGCACTTGGGACACAGGGAACAAAATATACGGCGAGCGGTGTGCATTTGGCTGTAGGTATGCACGCAATAACTGGGTGAGAAAACATTCCAAACGCCTTAATACGAACATTGGCATGTTCGTCTTAAAGCGTTTTGCAAAACTCTTGAACAGGAAAGACCTCCGCTTCGCTTCCGTCGATTTATCTCGCGCGCCGATTTCTTACTGTTTTATGATGTGCTGCATGTCTATATAAAACTGAGATGTGTCAAGGACGACCACATGAAGTTCGACTTGCCGAAATCCGAATAAGGGCGCGCCGCGACACTTGGGACCAGCGACATTTCATCCCAGTCTCGGCGATATTTCGGCCCAGTGCCCACCTATGCGGGATTGGGCATTTTGGTTGTTATATGTGCGAACACGTTTGACTACACATCGTGAACAGCGCTGTCTGAGTTTGGTTAACAACTGACAGCCGGCGAACTGGCAAGTAGCATTCCTTTCGGTGCATTTGCCTTTTGTCAGCACTTCTACACTCTTGCGGCGCTGTACGTTAGAGAAACGTAACACAGAACAGCGTAGTACATATCCTATCTACTATTTCATAGCACCGGAATCCATAGAAAGCCGTACATGATGCAGTTTACATTCTTTAACTATACTTCCATAGAAGAGTCGCTGCGTAGCAGACAGCGGGTTTCTGCTGACTGCAGGGACAAGGTGTATCCAAGAAAAAGGCCAACATATGCAGGGACCAAATCGCACTAAAGGCTGCATTTTTGTTATCGGAGCACCATGCCATGCAATGCAGCTTCGTAATTTAATCCAAGTTTGCGTTTGAGTGCCGTGTTTGCTGGCAGTCCTATCTGCTCGGCTCAAACTTTCAACCTGAATGCGATATTTGTAGCACCAGGGCAGATACCGTATACAAAGCTTGAATGCTGCATATCTGCCTTGGTAGCACTTTGGAGCTACGATCGATGCACACCCAGGAAGTACCGGCAAAGTGCAGTAAGTTTGTTAACCGGAAATCAGAGACAGCGTAAGGATTAGGTTAGAGAACGCTATCAAGCTGCATAATGTTGTTGCTCCTGTACGAATCATGACGCTTGGCACTAAATGGTGGTCTATGCATTCGGGAATAATTAACGTATCTTAAAAAGTCGTAAAAGGCATTTTGCATCTATACGTAGACTGTACAATTGGCTGCTGGAACGGTGTCGTAAGATGTTGTCATGAGAAACGTATGGTACTGGGATAAATCGTTTCCAATAAGAGGAGGTCTTGTACAAGCCCGGAAAGTGTCTTATAAAAAACATAAATCTTGCAAAGTACTGTACAAAACACACAGGAAGTCTGCATGCCGTTTATTAGAAAAATTGTACATGCATGCATGGGCAACCGGGGCGGCACACTGACCGAAATAGGTATTAGGTCTGCGTGCACGGGTTCGGAGCACGGGCTTTGCTCGGTGCACGGGATTTTTGGAAGTTAAAAAACATTTAGAAAACATATGACAGTTCTGTGTGATTTACTATCAGTTCTCGTGCTGCTAAGCCAGAACCACAGGGCTAAATTCGTTACTTCTAACGAATTTCTGACCGCAAACGAAAGGTACGAACGGGAATTTTATCAGACCTTTGCTGTTAATAGGCATTCCTAGATTATTAGGTGTTCTGGTTCACAAGATATATGTTTTCAAGAATAAAAAAACATAATCTCTTTAATTAGGCAAAAGCCATTGACAATACTGTCTAAAGAGACAGCGATAAATCTGCAACCCAGTGCAGCGAAAAAATATAAACCCGTGCACGGAGTCTAAATCCGTGTAGAAATCCATGCACGCAATAAAAACCCGTGCGGCCACCCGCGCACGTAGAAAGGCCCGTGTTTTCCCGTGCACGCAGCCATTATGTTATGTTAAAACAATCTTCCGATAGCCTCCCTTGAGCGGCGCTTTTGTATGCCAGATAGCGGCGGTTACTTGCCCATCGGAGCATCACGAATATTCCCCGTGTTCCATATGATGCTGTACCCTATCAGTCAGCATTGCTGGTCAAAGCCTATTTTGTTGGTTATGTACTACCTGAGAAAATGAATGACTAACCTACAATTCTCATAGTTCGCTAGAGATTGCTGTTATTTATCAGTGAATACGAGTTTCATAGTACATATAGTGCTACTGTTACCTCTAATAAATTAACCAACAGAACGTTGTTTCCGGGCCCCTGCCAAATAAAAAACAAACAAGCGTAGTACAGAAGCGAACAGCACTCACAGCAGTCGCCATTGGCAATTTTTTGAACACCGAAATCATGGAACAAAACAATGCGTGAATCCGTCATGTGTAACAATACCGATCGGATAGGACTCTCATGAAAACAAAGCTCACGTGCAATCGCATCAGATCTCTCAACGCAGCATTTCACTGGAGTAATCCAGCAAGCAAACTATGATAAATAACCCACATAATCATGGAGCACCCTAAGCCATAAAACTCTCGTTGGCCACTTCCATTCTCCCCATTCCCGTGTGTCCTCCTATCCCACACGGCACAAAAGAAGTTCCAGCTGCATTAGTCTGTCAAATATCCAGTTCCTCAAACTCCCTCGAGCGTGAATGAACGTCTGAATGGGCGGAACAGTGCTCAAGACGTCCGGGTTGATTTGGGGTGGCGGGACGAAGTCGGGCATGCAGAAGGTCATGTTGATCGCTTTGAGACTGAGTGGTATCACTACTACTATGTTGGAGAATAAAGCACGGGTCATGCCGTACAGGTGGTCCAGGAAACGTTGAGAAAGCGGATCTCCAGGAAGGTCGAGTCGGTTTCGTTGACGAGGTCCGGTTTCTGGCGGAAATCAAAAGGGAGGAGATTCTTGCCGGTTACGTCAAATTTCCCAGAAGAGCTCGTTAGAGAATTCGTTGTTAGTACAGGCCGCCATCCAGTCGTTAAGCACTTGACCCGTCCGTTCAGCGCAACCTGATTTAACGCGCGACGGCAAACACGCTTGGTTGTCCTTGAACACCAGCGGAACCTTCAGTTTCACCAGTGCCACATCGTACGAAATTCCCCTGTAGCTGTAATTGATGTATTCTTCGTGGCGGATAATGCGCTCTACATCGAAGAGAATCTTTAACCTGCCGCTCTTCAAGCCCTGCGTTCCAACAACCACGGCCAGCTTGGGATTGGCAGTTACGTTGCGTTCAACGATTCGCGTGAAACAGTGTCCTGCAGTGATATCCCACGGCTCGTCGATGACTGCGCAACCGCACTGATGCCGACGACCTAAAGACGTTCACGTTTCATTTTCTGCTGGCTGATGATGTTCACATATTTTTACGTCAAGAAATTCATATCCCGTTATTCCCATATACTTCGGGCTAGAAAGAGCGCGACTACACTAGTCGAACGGTCGAACGATACAAAGATTACGGACGAGCTATAAAGGCAAAAAAGAGTAGCTTAGACTTGATGCTTTTCTTTGTTAAAATGGAGGTCACCCGACATGAAGGAACACAGGTATTTCGCGGTGCGGTTACACCTTCAGCAACACAGAAATCCGGATTTGGTTGATTGGACACAGAAAGAAATAATGTGTGTGCAAACATCGATGTTCAGTTGGTTTGTACAACTTGTGAAGGCTGGGTGTGGATGGAGTGCGACGAAGTAGGGCATGTTTATTCCTGAATAAATAGTGCTTGCTTAATACTTTTTAGGCTGCTTCCATAGTAATACAAAACATTTTAATAACCGCTTTTCGGATGAGATTTATCTAAGTAATTAGTTCCACTACAATAAAGAAACAGACTGACATGAAAATGCAAAGCAAATTAATTAAGACGTACCGGCGACCAGTGCTTTATAGCGGTTGACATTACAAACGAATGATGTGGACTAAGTAACAGCGTACGTAATCCCGAATCAGTCTACGGTTCCCATACCTGGTCTTACCGTGCTGGACCAAATCGGAAGGGGATTGGGAGTTTGGACGAAGAAGGACACAACAGTCTTTATTAAAGACTGAGTTCCCATGGCTCTGATGGAGCTTAACGCCACAGTTCGTGCTTTTTGCTGGATATTGTAGCTCAGTCTTGGGTCTAAACAAAGATTTTGACGGTGTTTAGACGGTAACACATGGGAAAGATAGGAAGATGTGGACCAAGTTACAGCGACAGTCAGCTAAATAACATGAGCAGTTTTAACATAGTAGCAGTCAGCGACATCTTATATGCCGCACTAACCGCTTGGACACTGTGATAACGCAGTGGTCACGAGCTAATAAATAATAACGTGACAGGCTACTTCGCCGTGACCTTTTCGCCGCGAGACATACCACCGCAGCCATCTCGTCCCTACTTCGCTGAGCGGTCAGTTCAAAGCTTGGCCGATTGGTCAGTTTGTTTCACCGCGCGGTCAGATCGCCGCCGGAAAACAGGCATTTTTTTCGACATTGGTTCATGTAGAAGTACAGTATGTACTTATGTTTGCGGACAGAGGACACATTTTTTATGTTGCAGCAACACTATGACATGGCGCCGTTTGACCGGTAACCATGTACTACAACCCATTGCATCCGCTCCTATGGCAATTACTATTAATGTTTTGGTAGAAGGCAGGAGAGAACGAACAAACTGAGTTACAGTACCTTCAAGGCCGCACTTGCTGTTTCTCTGCAAAAGCAGAAAGAACAGAAGATTAATGTGTTTGACTTTCTCCGATTATGCGACAAAGCATATTCTGCTTTTGGATGGGTAACCATCACCGCATTAAATGTCTGTGCCGGAGTTTCTCAACATCAAGGAATGGTTTTTTGCCCAGTCAAATTGCTCATCAGATCCGTTCCAGTTTCACTGTGCACGTTCGGAGTCAGCGATACTTCAGAGCGAGCGGTAATAACACCGAAGGCCGCGCCGATAGCCCATTTTTCGTGACTGAACAAAGCCGTGCCCTAGTGGATCGAGCAAGCTCACTTCAGACAAAAAATTATTTTCCCTTTAATTTTCTTCAGCTCACTGATTAAATCAGGTTATCTGGAGGTTTATGGCGCCAGTTTTTCTACTCCAGTCAACATCGAGTGTTTGTTTAATTTCTACTCAAGGTAAACAAATATGATATAATAAGTAGAGCCGGATGTGTAACCGTGTTCTGATGCCAAGGGATAAACTGAAGAATGACCACAGCGAAGTACAGATTAATTTATTTCGATCGCTAAGCGCCTGGTTGTAGAGGCCAATTAAGAGCATGCATAACGAATCGTTAGGTTGACAATTCGATCATACCCTTCACATTGTTCATGCAAAGACTTCCTAACCGGAAGTTAATCTTTTTTATCACGTAGAAAGCATAGTTAAGGCGTTTACAAACAATTTGGGATATTATAGTTGGTAAGCTACTAAGCCGACAAAGCAACATGCGAATGAAGTACACGATAGTACTGTTAGTCAACATCGAGGAATGGTTTTTTAAATCAAAAGGTCGTCATTATACATATTTCACCAATCACACATGAAGCAGTCCGTGTCGATGAGCCGCAAAAGTACGGTATGTTGTCTGTAACGTGCTTGAGAAAAGTCACCATATCCGGCAGAGTTTCAGGGGGAATATAGCATCCGGGCGGCGAGAACTAAGGGCTGGCTAGGCTGGATAACAGGTATTTTGATTAACGCACTTTAAACATCGTGCATAGCGGGCTGGATATCCAAATTTTGTTCAACGCTATGAATCCTGTGCAGAAGATGTCTGTTCTGTTGGTCCGCCAATTTCCACTGATTGCATACAACGCGAATCAAAAGAATGCCAATGATCATTACCCATACAGCAATGTAAAGATTGAGTGAGAGAAATAGCCAAACGTAAGGGTAGGCACACGTGCATGGCACCGCATCCGGTGGCTTGGACGCAACGGATTTTGTTGTATTCGTATTAAAGGCTGACTCACTAGCTGAGTGCAAAAGTAGGACCAACACGGTACCGTAGAAACTTATAAAGTCATTTTTGAAAAGGGAAGATACAGTTTGGATGGGATAACACGTAGAAATATTCTTCCAAACCAAGAAGATATCTGTAATCCCGGCTTGCTGAGTGATATCGAGCAGTGATATTGCCCAAACACCAGATTACGGCGGTTCAGGTTGCATACAACGGAACAAATGTCACGGAAATCCGAGTAATCCTTAAAACGGACAAATTATTAGGGCCATAGTTTTTGCTTGCAAGGTGTTTATATTAGATGATTCACATCACGTCATGCGCAAAGTGATATGGCTTTTTCAACCACGTGTTACAATTTTGCATGCGCGCTCTCTGGTTCCAGTTGATTTCTTATGTGCAATTGTGTAGAAGTACAGTACGTATTGGCGGTGGAAAGCAAATTTCGTAATATTTACATACATACATGCAAGAAACAGCTCCGGTTGACGCCACGAGATCCTAGTGACGAGGATTCTGGAAAAACTGCTTTCCATTTGCTTCACGACAGGTGGTCTCTGCTTCACTTATCGTATCCAGTTCTCCGCCGCTGAACACGATCTGTTGCGTCCTTACTGTTGTACACCTACAACACACCTCCCCCATTCTCCTCCTATTCCAGCGTGTCCGTATTTCAAAACTAATATGTCGTGCGAAAAGCAAACTGAGCATTGAATTTCAACTTTACTATGCTCCTTACCATTGTGGGCTTGTACTTGTTTCGCAGTTCCTTTGCTATTTGTCGGTTTCCTTGGAACCCACACGTTTTTGAACTCGTAGATCGGCCGGCAAACCTTACGGTAAACGGATTATCCAAACAGGATAGGTTGGATAAATCCAAACGGTTTCTGGTTTGCAGTGTATTTATAAGGTGCTGATGTACAGCAAGAACACTATGACATGTCGACTACGTTTGTAGCATAAAACAGAAGTGCATCTAAAACGGGGCGACAACGGACGCGGTTGTGGTCGATAGTGGTTGCGGTTTTGCGTGACCTTTGTGGTCTCTTATAGTTCTAGTTGCTCGTGGTTGAAGTCAACATTGACGCAGACCAGATCGTAATTCGGTGTTCAACGCTTTCAAGATTCGATTGTTAAGAGTTACCGTTTAAACAGCGGCCTCGCGCGCGTAAATAATGAATGACGTGAGTCACTGACACACTACACAGCGTTACTTTCTCTGTTGGCTGCGGCTCTGACCGTGAGGTATTTTATATTCGCTCAGCTTGGGTGGTATCAAGGTAAAAAACTGATAGCCACCAGCAAACGGAACTATAGGGGCACCCCACCCAAAACACAGCTGAGAAAGATATGCAGGGCTGAAAGGAACAAGCACCATAAAGTATTAGTAATATGCAACCAATATCGTTCGGGAAAAAAGGTAACAAAAACGTCTCTCTCCAAAGGGCCGCAACTTTAACCATCTTTTCGTAAGTCTGTTGCGGGTCAAGGGCGCAGCATGTTTTATCGACGAATGCAAATCTATGCGAACACAACTGCAGCATTAGGAAAAACTGAAAACATTAAGCGTACCCTGAAAAAATAAAGTTAACCAAAACCAACACAAAAATGTTCGCAGGATATGTAGATGCAACAAAAATGCCAAATTGCTCGTTATAGGTCTGAAGTTCTGAACCATATGCACGAAACGTGTTTAAACCATCGGCATTTAGTGCATACAACCAAGCGGCTTCTCACAACGTGACGGTCGATCAAATACTATGTAGCGACTAAACGATGAGTTACGAGCGAGCCCAATAGCCAGTGGTTCGATCCTTATACACATTATTTGCCACAGCCACTGATGCGCCGTGACCACCGGTCATCTACAGGCACACAAATTGTGCAAAAGGTCCCTTTTTCATTTTTACGTGCGTTTTATGAACCCGCGGATATCCCGCCCTTTTCGACTACTAATGACTGTACGTGTTCAATAAAGCTGCCCGTTGGAGCTGGCGATGGATGTCACAGAATTGTTCCTTGAATACTTTCGGCATTGTTTGGCTGTCACAGTATTGTTAAGACTCATGGCTCCTGTTGTTCGTTCCTTGCTATAGAATTACAATAAATAGTAAACGTCAGGAAAGTAACAGAAAACTGCATCCTGCAGCCGCAAAATTTGATAATTTTGTAGCCAGGAACAAAGTGCCTTGGGCCAAGGTATCCTTGAGACCAACCTAGACCTGGGACCAATTCGTCGGGTGCCAAATTGGCCGGACGAATCGCTTTGGGACCAAGTGTCGTAACACGCGAGAAGCGCCTGGATCTCAGCTTCACAGTTACTTTTTGACGTCCTCAGTCATAATTTAAGAGGTCGAGCAGTCCATTCCATATGCGCTCTGCTCGATAACTCCGCTCGTATATTTCAAAGAAAAGCAAGGCGCTAGCGACCGGAAACAGTATCAATAGAGTATTTTTTATCTTAACAGTAATTGCTAAGCAACAAACGACTGGTTTCACTAAGGTCCAAGCGGGACAACAACGCATCACATATTTTGTAATAATTTCTATTGTAATATTATATTTTGTATAGCTAGAATGTGGTGTGAGCGACGATGCTTCATGGATTACGCTGTATATTAGCAACTAACCAACCAACCAACAGCGCCTCATCTCAGCAACGCTTAATAATATACAAAACATACAAATAAAAGCTGACGACCTCTTGCCAGTACACATAATATGTGTACTGACAATATATATTATTATATATTATATTCTGACGAGATACCAAACAAGCTTTAACTTCATACTGTTAAACGTTTTTTAGCTTTCACTCCTTTGAATAAGGCGTCAGCAGGCACTCGCAATAGTTTTGCCTGGGACTTGTTATGCCCTGGATCACCATTACTGGCATTACATCAAGCGATGGTTCAAGTGCTGGAATGGCATCTCCTCCACTTTTTATCAGCGTTCTTTGCGGCGTCGAAGACCGATGGATGTGGAACTGTCAATAAGCGTACACCATGTAAGGAAACTGTTTGTCATTTGCCCCAACGTTACTGCATACTGTGTATATGTGATGAACAGAGTTACAGGGTCATTTCTGCCATTTGCACTGTAACCACAGTCATTTTTGCAAACCGAAATCGAAATATTGTTGTGGCAGTAATTGTATCTTGCTGAAGACGAGTGACTTGTAGTTTCATATGTCGCGCTGGCTATTTTGCGTATGCGCGGTTGGAATTCGTAAATCAACATTTATCATTGTTTTTGATGGACAAAGGACCAATATAGGTGAGAATATAGGCGAAAACGAATTATGCGCGCAACATCCGGCTGTTGCGAAATGCACTGTCCCAAGAATTCTGATGGGTGAATTGAAGTCCGTTTTGACAATGCCACATTGTCCATCATCAATTTTTTTGTGGCTGTACGATGCAGCAGTCCTTTACGAAAATGTATTCGTCCTTGCTAAACAAAGAATAACGTTGAAAGGAAAGGTCAAAGTCCGGCACGATGTACCATTGTTTAAATCAAAACCAGCCTTGAGACATATTTCTTAAATTTTAAAACCGATTTTAACAGCTTCAAAATTCGTTTAATCATTTAAAAAAAATGTCTGAAGGCTGGTTTTGGTACAAAACAATTCTCATTCATATTTGTATTTACCAACTAAGTTTCAAACAAATCGCTTCAAAACGAAAATTTCGGTACACCTGTTTACGTTTAAAGTTTCTCAATGCATTGCGCAACAGCCGGATGTTGCGTGCATAATTCGGTTTCGCGCTCATCTGTATTGGTCCTTTGTCAGTCAAAAACAATGATAAACGTTGATTTACGAATTCCAGCCGCGAACACCCAGCATAGCCAGCGAAACATATGAAACTACAAGTCAATCCCCTTGAAGTTTTTTATGCCTGTTTTCCGAATATTGTCGTAATTCCCTAATACTAACAATAAGTAGCACTTCATTCTTCCGTGCTTGTAAACCGAGCGAGCTCTAAGCCGCCAAACAAACCGTACAAAAGTAGGATAAAATAAAATCATGTTGCCATTTTAGCAAAATTTACAGATCGGGAGTATGGCTTGAACTCGGAGCACAAGCTTGCCCAAAATTTTGAGCATTAGCCGAAGACTTTTTTTTATTTCTTTTGATATTTTTTGTGTGAAGTAACAATGACCTTTCTGATTGTTTTAAGTATTTGAAAATTTTGAGAGGACCTCGATTTCATGATTCATGTATTGATTTTAAGACTTTCGAAGAAAAATAATTGTGTCCTTAGCAGAGCATATAGAAATTGAGCGGATATTGTCGTTATATTCTTATTGTTGAAGATTTTGTCGGTAAAGGGCAGGGGAGTTCGTTTTTATTTCCAGCAGAAATACTGAGAACTCTCCAAAAAATTAAATACTTAGTGTTACCGTCTCGCGTTATGGGCGATCTGACAGTAGCACCGAATAATGTTCAGCTGTTGCTGTTTGGGTGTTTTTACTGTCCCTGGACTGTTCCCAGTGTTATGGTCAATTGTATGATCTAATTAAAAATACATAAACAGAAACAAAAATAGAAATATTATTATCTCGTTCCCCGTTGCATAAGGGCGACTAATTCGTGAACAATAGCTTTGACCCATTGTGCGTCAGTGTATCGAAGAATCCAGTAACGTATACCATGGCTTCGGTAATACTTCGGCTCGCTACGAGACTTTAGCGTAGGAGGTCTATGGGAACTCCTGAGTCCGGATTTACAGAGTTTTTTTTTTAGTATAACTGATAATTTTCGGGCACTCCAGACAAGGTCTAAATCAGTAGCAAAGAAAGCATGAAAATCTGACGATAGGCTTTCGAGATTTATTGCCCTGTACCAAGTGAATTTTGGGAAAATTGTTAAAGCGTAAACCTCGCTCGCTTCGCTCACTAAGTCAATTAATTTTATTATCTCGGTTTAATATTGATAGTTCGATCATGTGACCTTCTCTTCACTTGTGCATACTGTATGCCCGGGCTGTCCATTCTTTTTAACAGTCTGGCCAGTGGTCAGTGTATATGTGGCGAGTGTATGGAAGTGAGAGCCATAGCCATAGGCTCAGAGAGGGTGACGTCACCACGGCACCCCGACATTTCGTACCAGAGAAAACTCGTATGTGTGTGCATACCACGAAAACTCGTACCAAAGAAAACTGGTACCACGAAAAGTTCGTACCACGTACATTTCGTACCACGGTAAATTCGTACCAAAGAAAATAATTTAATAATAATTTTAATCGTGTATTATCTTAGTAAACGACGAAGTGTGCCACAATTACATCTACATCAGAAGTTTAACCATATAAATTCGCAAGTGAAAAGCATCTTGGCGCCACTCACGCGTAAACAACGGTTTAGTATATAATGACCAGTTTACTTGTAATGGTTTACTTTTCTCTCGGCTCTTTTACAAACAAGGCAATTCTTATTACTGATACGAACTTTTTGTGGCGTTTTCCACACTTCCCCTCAAGCGTTATTAAACGTTTGTTTATTAAACGTTATTAAACTCAAGCGTTTGTTTTCCACACAAGCGTTATTAAACTGTTAACGCTGCACTACCGGATCCACTTTACAGATCCCCTGTACATACTGCTATTGTAATTGTATCGGAGAACTGGCATCCACGCATAAGTTTATTATCATTTAATTTACTGAAGTATCATAGCTGACATTAATAACATTAGCACATGAGGTGTTAGCTGAACACGTTCGGAACTGAACTCTTCCGGAAAACCTTACACATCTACAGTACGGTCATGCTAATAATTCTTATCACGACAGCGGAAAGAAGAATCGTAACATAAGTACATACATACCGTATGCGGCCTCGAAGATACAAAAACTTGCGCGCTAGTGCCACCCGCCCAGGGCGACTGATTCCGTCATCGGATGTAGCTTACTTTACAGATTTTTTATCTACTTTTGGAATTGGGTACGGTATTGAAACATATGTTTTTGGGAAGGTCGCGGCGCTCTGAATTTCGCGATGCTCCAAAAACGAATCATGTCCTGCTCAAGTTTTACCAATATTCAGCTGAATTTCTTTGTTTATTGTTTCTGACAAACGCAAGGTATTCACAAGTCGGTTGATAATTTTTATACAAAGTATGATGATTGCTAGAATTATTTTTTAATGTCAGTTAATCTTATTGTCAGCTGCTCAGCACAGAAAAAAAACAACTTCCAGAAAATGTGTAAACGTTTGCGTGGATAACAGCTTTTTCGAACATGGATGCCCTGTGTGCGTACTGGCCTGTTCGCTTTGGAAATCTTTTTGCAAACCTCAATAGAGGGATCATTGGACTACTTAAAAATATTTGCTATTTGTTAGTTTGCCGCTTTGAGATATTTGTAAGACAACTAACCAAATAAATACCCAGATTTTAATTTGTTTTCTTGGTATTTTGTCCAAAAAATAAATCCGTCTTGGGCGCATATCTGAAAGACCACAAAACCACTTATCTTTTTTTGTAGTAGGATCACATGAGGATATTCCAAATTTGCAATGCTTCTGATGAAATTCTTGATTTCAGCTTTCTAGGCTGATTTAGAGATATGTAAAATCTGGGACAAAGTATTTTTTGACCATGTTGACGAAAATCAGTTGTCTACGGCGTTCGAACTGATATTGCAAGAAATGGCTTATAAGATTGGAAAGCAGTGTTTCTGCTCTTTAAAATAAGCCATCGGTAGCGATCGTACCGCTCCGCCGAGACGAGCTGTAAAGGAAAGAATATTTTTGCATTTTCGTAGCCGCATACGGTACTATGCATAATTAGTATGATGCAAACCCTTATTGGCGAACACAGAGAACGCGGCCTTCACTACTGTGTTAGTGCGCGATAGTGCCGGTACCGTGGCCAACGGGACTGGCAAAAGAACATTTTCTGAGGAGGGCTAAATTGAAGTTACGGTAGGTACGAAAATTAATGTATTCACACTATTCGGCACGAGAAGTCGCGATAGGACATCCGTTTATTCCGTTATGCGCGCTTTTTGCCATACCGGTAACGTTTCTTGCTGATTGTCAGTGGTCACTAATAAAAGTAATGACAGCTATTCTGGAAACAATTAACCTTCAACGAGTATAGGCTTAAACTGTAAGGGAGATAATCGTGCTCCAATCGTTTTACATTGTTCGCGTGGTCAGTAAGAAATGTGTTCGGTACGAGAAGTCGCGGTACAAGAAGGTACGGTACGAGATTTTCTGGTACGAGTTGTCGGGACGCGCTATGGGCACAGGACGCTTTTCTGGGGCGTTTTAGCCGGGACCGTCCATTTCAAACGAACTTTACACACATGGCTCTCGCAGTGACTACCCGGAAGCAACATCGTACGACATAAATCGGTTTCCCACTCATTTTGAGTAAAATCGGAGCCGCAGATGCGGTTCTGCTTATAATGGGTGATTCCCAGCATAGACAAGCCACTGAAGTGCGTACGCGGATGTGCCCAGAAGGTGGCTTTACTTACCGCTGAGGCTGTTTTTTCGAAAGGATTGTACCGAAAATCTTGAAAAATTTGGCAAATTTAACTAGTAGTAATCAACCTTTGTGCAAAGATCATAATTCAGATCCGCACATCCTAAAGTGGCTGGCGTTCCTGGCTTAATAGTGAAGTCAATTCTAAATTTTTCGAAATCAGTTTCTGAGACTTGTCTCGAAAACTATTGTGAATGACTCCGCGGACACGTTTTATCACTGTCGATGAAATCGTACAAGTTCCAAATAAATTGTTTAGGCACAGTTAAGAACATTTTTGAAAACAAAAAACGAAATCGAAAGCAGATTAACTAATAATAGGCGCTTATTTTTTGACCCAGTTTTCCGCGCCCAATATTTAGAGACCAGTTAATCGCATGCAGTCCCAGGACCACTCGTTCGAAAGGCCAACTCATTGCCTTCAAAATCCGCCAACTAGCTTGAGTTAAGCCTCAGTCCTCGCAACAAAACTAAGCCCGACGGCAAAGTAGGGCATTTTTTGAATGTCCCCTACCCTTAGGATGAAAGGTCACCGGGCTTCGGGCGCGCTCGATGTAATAAGTTCTTCTTTCTCTTGATTATACGAAAGAAATGCCCGCGATCCGTTGTGGATATACTTCGAAGACAGACTACTGAACGGAAACTTGCAAATGAGGTAAAATGTTTTGCACTTTTTCTGGAAATAATTAACTTTGCTGTTTGATTTTTGTCTGTTTGTGAAACTAATATTACCGCGGTTGTGCAGACGACACAAAAACTGTTTAAGTGATTAACTTTGAGAGACTAGTACATGTAGAAGGTAAAAAAATTAAAACGGCTTGGAGCGCTGACAACCAACCGGAGTCAGTCGGTTCAACAAGCACGGGTGGGATCATCACGTGAATTTCAAAATAGTAGAGTAGATTTCTTTGAGAACAACTTTGTTGTCTGTCATTGTTAGACGTATATCTTTGTATGTTTCGATAGAGAAAAGAATGCTCTTTCAAACGATATTAGATTTGTTATTTTACGCCTGTTCATGAATGCACCCCGCGCAGAAAACCAATAAATAATTTATTTGAATTTTATTCAAATGACATCATCTCATTCTGGACAAATTCGGTAAAAAATGTTTCATCAGTGACTGTGCATTTATAAACCAGCTTTGTACCGTAATCGTACAGCACGGTAGTGTGCCTTACGAAAAACCAATGAACGATCGCAATGACATTCCGCGGGCGGGAGCTATGCGGCTTCGCGTAGATGGTCAAAAAATTAGCGCCACCCGTTACGTCAAAATTATGAAAGATAGCAACTTTGCCTTTAGTGGCCGTTTTTGACTCCCACTCTCTGTACTGCTATGGTTTTTCACAAACAGTTACATACGCCACGTGTATTTATTGGATAAACAATGATATATATCTTTATAAAATAGGCATAGGCGTTTTTCGATAAACAAGATGAGAGATTTGTTTCGGGGGTTAGAGTCTAATAATAAAGGGGCGAGGCTTCCTAACCGGGAGGACACAGTACGCGCAAGGATTCACGATTGTTATTTTTATACATCGTTTGCATCACTTGCCAACTTGTTTTCTTGCACTTTTACAGTAGAACGTCTGCAAGCATTAATACAACGGGCAGAAGAGCAAATAGATGGCGGCCTTATAGTTCTCCCGTTCTTCCAATCATCCCTAATCGCACCAGACTCCAGTCGCATCATAAATCGCACACCGGTGGGCTCTACTGCTAACTTCTCGTGTACGGCTGAAAGACCATCTGGCTTATATATGGTTGCAGCTGAACATCAGGCGATCGTATGGCGTCATTTAAACAGGAGCATTTATTCGAACGCTAAAGTTCCTCCCACTTCCGAGCCATTCGCCTACAGTCAAGCAGCCGCTGGTCATATTTATTACTTGTTCATCCACAACGTTTCCGTTTCTGCCGCCGGGCACGTAGACTGCCTTCAATCCTGGAATGGCACCGATCCAGAAAACCTGTACATGCGGGAACAATACAATCTGCGGCCGAAGCTACGGACCAGTGACCTTTTTATTGGTCAAATGCAGAATAAATCCGTTCGGTATCGTGGAGAGTTTGATTTCACCTGTCATCTGAGACATACAGAGTGCGCGTACAGTGGCACGGGACCCTACTTTATATGGAAAGTGAATGAAATTTTTGCAATTGTCCCAAAAGATCACTATCTTTTTCCGCTTGCTCATTCGCAGAACAATCCGTATGCAATGATACAAACGCAAGTTTCTTCGCAGCATTATGAACCAGTATCTTGCTCGACGACTTTGAACATCAAGGTATTGACTGATACTGACCATCCCCCAGTACGGGTGCAATGCTGGGTTAGGCCCAATCCAGGTACAGAAGAGTGGTACGTGCAGACCGCTTACGCCACCATTTACCAAATGCCTTGAAATGAAATGTTCTATGATGAGGCGAAATGTTTTCCGATTGTGATTTACCATGTGCTTTGAAATGAAATTTTCCATGATGACGCGAAATTTCTTCCGATTGTGGAAGGTACGGTTTTTACTGTAGAATTGTAGTACTCATACTGTACAACGTTGTAGTAAGTTGTTGTTGTAGTACGTACTTGGAATTATGAACTCATATTAATTACAAACTCTGTCCTTGCACTGGATGAAACCTGTTACCACCAAAAAGAGAAAACGGAGGGCCACGTGATGAACATTTGCTGGCAGCTCAAGAATTGTTTGCGCATTCGCAGTTTGGAGCTATAAGCGGATGGGCAGGGAAAGTATAGAATTCTGACTAGCCTGATTTCCATGAATTTTTTGCCATGTGACTTCTTGCAAAATACGTATTTTACCGATTCTGACGTAACAGTACGGTAATATCGAGAGGAATCAATTAAAAAACAAGTAATGGATATTGCCCGAATTAGACTGCACGCGCACGCTTGCGTGTATATTGTTCCAAAGGGAGAATATGCAGTTGTTCTCCCGTAGAATCGTGTTTATTGTGAGTGCTTTCTGTAACTTGCCCCATTTCTTTTGAAAGTCCTACTGTAGATGGCTGAAAAGATAGAGAAAAGAATTGGATAGTAGTTCTAAGTAATATTATAACTTGGTCAATGCGAAACAGGAGAGTTATGGTTATTTTTAGGAGTTACTGTCATAGGAACCAACGAGACCGTTGCCGGCTCGTTGCAGAGACCTCTTGTAGGCTCCAGTGTTAACTGAAAATGACAATAACTTTGTCTTTCAAGCCAACAAGTCCAAAATATTAATTCGGACTACTATCTACGTTTTCAATTCTATCAGATAAATATTTTTTCAGCAACATGCAGTATAGTGCTCAATCGGCGATTGCCCATTGTTTTCTCTAATGACCAGCGGGCGGCGTCGGCTGGTTTCAGACTAGCCGGTAAGGCATCACAAAGTGCTTTTATAAAGAGAAAGTTTTGTGGCACGGGATAGCAGTTTTCTGGTTACTTTTATTCATACGTAAAGAAAGTACAGATCGACAGTTTGTGCCGGTGCTCTATCTCAAGTAGCGCTGTACTGTCACGGATTGTCAGTTAGTCTCAAAAAGAATGAATTTGAAACACTCTGGCGGTGTCCGCGCGTAATCACAACAGCACAATGTACAATTTTAAGTCTATAGTACAGCAGCAAACAGCGTCATTTGGCATTTTTGTATCGTCGTCATGGAACGAAACAATGCGTGCAGAATCCGTTGTGCATAGATACAACAGTATTGATCGGAAATGTCTCTCATGAAAACAAAGCATCCGTTAGATCACATTGGATTTGTCAATAAGGCACAACACAATCACATTTTAGATCTGTCAACAAAGCATTTCATTGGAGTAATCCAACCTGCAAACTATGATAAATAACCCACATGATCATGGACCAACCAAGAGCCATAAAACTTTCACTGGCCACTTCCATCCCCCCGTTCCCCTGCGTCTTCTTATCCCACATAGCACAAAAGAAGTTGGCGGTAATGTTCGTCAAATTCCTGTCTCGAGTGTTAATATAACACTTGGCCACATGGGCAACAAACTGCCGCGGCGTCAGATCCCATGGATTATCGATCATCAAGCGAATAAAATCCGTCTGCCACAGTGTCTCCAGATCCTGCACCCCATGCGACCGAGTCAAGGGGGAATCGTACCTGGGATCACATTCAAAATTATCTCCGGACGCCAACGGAATCTTGTAGATCTTATCCTTCAAGGACCAGGTTTCCTCTTCTTCCACCGGTTTATCCACAAAGATGGCCGTGGTAGGGTCACCAATGTACAACCACCGGAGTTTCGTCAGCGGTTTCAGCTCATCCCGTCCGATACATCCGATTGTGTTTAGTTGTAATCCGAGATGGATTAGTTCGGATCCGCCGTTCCCGGTGAAGAGATCAGTGACAGCGGTTAGACTGTTGTTGCCTAAATACAGACTACTCAGGTTGGGAAGACCATCAAACGACCCTTTGTCAATGTGGGAGATTTTGTTCCCGTGTAGATCCAGTGTCTCCAGATTCTTCAGTCCCACCATGTCGTTTGTGTCTATGCTGATTAATTGGTTCTCCGAGAGGATCAGGGTTTTTAACCCCGCTAAATATTTTAGACTGGACGCTCCAAGCGACTGCAACGTATTGCCCTGTAAATTCAATGTCTTCCAGTTGCCAAACGAAGCGAACTTATCCCCATCCAGAAACCGTATGTTGTTATGCTGCAGTAACACGTGCTCGAGCGTTTGCATGGTTTCATTGGACAACTGCATCAGTCGGTCAAATATCCAGTTGCGAAGACTCCCTCGCGCCAGAACGAACGTCTGAATGGGGGGAACGGTACTGAAGGCGTCCGGGTCGATTTGGGGCGGCGGGAAGAAATCGGGCATGCAGAAGGTCATGTTGATGGCTCTCAGGCTGCGCGGCATGTTGGAGAAGAAATCACGGGTTATGTGCTGGAACCAGTTACAGCTGAGGTCGACGGTTTCCAGACTGCGGAGGGGTGTGAGGAGACGGCCGTCCATGCCGGTCCAGTTGTCCCATGATAGATCGAGGAAACGGATTTCCAAGAAGCTGGAAAAGGTTGGAGCGGGATCGGTCTCGTTGACGAGGTCAGAGTACTGGGGGAATTCAAAGGGGAGGAGGTTGTTGCCGGTTAGGTCGAATTCCACAATAAAGCTCCCTAAAAGATTCGGAGCGGCTTCACAAGTGTTACTTGAAAGTTATGACTATATTTTACATAAGATGTCCGTATTTTATCAAAACATGCTGGAAACATTGGCTACGGGAAATACATAATATAAACGTGAATGTTACTGTAGCCCAGGCAGCAGATTCATCTTCATACAACATGTAGTTAAAACGTCCTTTTCGCCGTGCCGGGAAGAGAAGCTGATGATTCTGGCCGGCCGGAAAACCAGAGTGTGGCCTGAGGCCTAAATAAGATTCTGAATTTTCTAGAACCTAGTCTTTATAATATCAATAGAACAGGTAAAGAAATCTGTAACCCTGTATCTTAATATTCGTGTTATGAAAGGCACTTGCGCCGAGTTAGTCATGTATGCTTAACGACGCACAGCCAGTCAGCCATTATCTTTGTACCATATTATCTGCTCATGACTGATGACCTTGACCAATATTCTTTGTGCGAACGCGCGAAATTTCACCAGCTATGACCGTAACGTAAACACAGAGTAGTACAAATCATCTGAATGGAAAACGTTGCAACTGTTATATCACGGATGATAACGAGATCATTCGTCTATTTCACTGTGCCAAAATTCTTACCGACAGCTTGAATATCTCCATCTGGCAGAGCCGTCAGCGAATTATATGACAAATCCAGCACTCTCAACATGGTTGATTTGGACCCTTTAAACATATCCAC
>JAQGAU010000966.1:0-22322 GCA_034698045.1 Paramacrobiotus richtersi | reverse complement strand
CTTCGACAGCAGCTTTTGTGGATGGACCAACACCGGCACCTCACTTTTCACCGTAACCCACGAAATCGACACGCTCACCTCGTTCAACGGAAGCTTCATCACTACTAGCAGCAAAATAACCAGTGACTACCTCCTCCGCAGCATCCCGTTACCAGCATTGCTCCCCCGAAACACATCCATCGCATTCTGGTACTCATTTCGAAAAGGTTACGAAGGGGTATACCTCAGGGTACTTACTACTTTGAGTGCCGTGATCATCTGGGAACGACGACCGGCCTCGCATGGAGCCCAGGATATCACATGGGCATATGTGGAAGTCCCGGTAGTTGTTCCTGACGGAGCGGTCTTGCAGTTTTCTGCCGCCATTAAGAAAGAGGGAGGGTTGGTGGCGTTGGATGAGTTTGTTTATTTCGGCGAAGGAAACACAGACTCTAGACCAGGCAGTCGGCATCCTGCGCTGTCGTGTGAGTTTGGCAGGACCTTGTGCGACTGGTCCATTCAGGAGAGTGCCACTGCTAAGTAAGTTCTTACGGCAGAAATTGTCCATGGTAATGCAAAAGGGAAATGCCCTTTGTGTTATGGGAACGGTACCCGATTCTGTTGGACTAGATGAGATCTTCCTGCGCATTTAATTGAGTTTTTCTAACTGAGTACATATTATACTATGGTACAGTAATAAACACAGTAAGTTCTGCTTAATTCTCGTAGATTCTATAGTCAATGCTCGTTAGTGATCGTTTATTTTGCACAGATTCAAGACTATCGCCGAATCTTCAGGCGTAACTCGACCGCACCTTTTCGTGCCAAACGCCTCGAGTACCCATTTAACCGTTGCTCGCCTATTGTCTCCATGCCTAAACATTCTAAAGAGCACAAAAATCATCCTCACATATGAAGCTCTGGTGTCCAAATACCAGACGGAACTTGTGATAGTGTTGAGACGCAATAGCTTCCAACCATCGATCGTCACAAAGTATAACGATGCCGGCGGTACCGATAACCTTAAAGCGGCCAACAATGTCAGGATCGGACTGGAAGGTAAAAGCGTGCAGAATGACTTACAGCTGAGCTAGTACGGCTACCGTTCGGAACCGCACAAATATGAGAACCTTAATACATACGAAGAAGCAGTACGAGTATTTGACCGTCGTGTTGATGAAATGCAGTCATTTTAGTGATCCTGCGGCCCGGGCAGTCCGTACAGCTATTCAACGTCTACGTGGCCAACGAAGCCGAAACACTGACTGACAGCGACGGATGCAGTAATGTCGAGCCGGAGCCGTTGTTGTCCGACTATCCCCATACACGGACTGTCTCCTGTAGCTTTGATCGTAATCTGTGTGGATGGCAGCTGTCCCCGCAGGACACGAAAGCTCAAGTGATCATCGCACGAGAAATTCTCGCTGACAAGAGCTTCCTTCGGGTACCTCACGTGGGTGAGGGCGCTTTGGTAATCCATGGTATACCTACTGAAAGTCCGGATGTCGTGCCGTGGCAGATGGGGCCATTGTTGTCGCCGGACATTGTCCAACGGCGACCCACACAGTTATTCTTCTACTATTACGTCAATGGGCAGGTGAATCGGGCTTTTCTCAATGCCGAATATGCCAACGGTACCCGGATGACATTGTGGAGTTTTAAACAGCGAACCCAAGGTCCGCCTCTAGAACAAAGCAAAAAATGGCTACCGATCCGACTGCGGTTCTGCTTGCCCGGACACTTTCGGCTGGCGTTTTATGTTTTGTTTAAAATGTAAGTGACGACTGACATGCGTGGATCTCTCATAAAGTACTTGCAGCTCGACAAATCGATCATAGACTGTGTGTTGAGTTTCGTAAAGCAGCAAGTTTGATTCTCAAATATAAGTGCTCTGGTTTAGGATCTGAGAATATAAATAAAGTTTGATTGGCATGTTCCAGTACTTTTAGTGTTGGGCTTCTAACACAGACGTTGGTAGCCTGGCCTTACGTAATGTTTGGGTTCATAAAGTCCCAGATCCAAAGATTGTCATGGCGAAAATGGACAGACCGGTCCTTAGAGCGAAGGTCGTACGACCCGTAGTTCTGGATAACTGCAGTTCGTTAGTACATACACCACTGAGTACTGGAAATTTCGCATGATAGAGCTTCTTGCAGTTTTGTCATATGTCATTTTTGTGAGAGTATGGCCTTTTTTCACAGGAATCCGCAGGCAGGTTTCTGGCTTGACGAAGTGACGGTCGACGATGAAGCTGACAGCCCCACCACCGATCCCAGCGCACTTTCTGGATGCCCCGCCAACAACAGACAATCTACAAAATCGGCAACATGCGACTCGAGCGCTTGCAAACCTGACGCACCCAGCTTTTGTGGCTGGCATTGTTCTGGCTCTGACCCCAACATTTCCTGTAACACAACGTTTGTCAGCAGTGCCGGAGGTTATCTCCCTCAGATGGCTTTGAAGATCGATGCGAGTGGGATGGACGTGACGAATGGTAATTCGGGATCAGTTACAGGTCCGCCTCTGTTCGTGGAACCCGACTCACAACTAGTACTCACGTACATCATCCAGGGACCACCGGTGCGTTTCACGTTACTGGCACAGGATCCGGGTATGCCCATGTGGGAGGTTGTCAAGGTCTTCGACTATGCCTTTGATATTCCTGAATGGTTTGGAATGAACATCCCCTTACCCCAGCAGTTTCATCGGCGCACTATACAAGTACTGTATTAGGCAGCTCGTTGTGTATCGTGGTTTACCAGCTATCTCAACGTGGCTTTTTTCCAGTTCCGGTTGTTGATTGAGTTCTTGCCCAGTAAACCCAACCCTCCATTTCCCCCGGCGTTTTTCGCCGTGAGCAGTATCTGGTACACAACTGAAAAAGGTGAGGTCGTGAAAGCACCGCTGATCATGGGTCACACACTATACAAAAAAAGTGCTCGTAGCGAAAACTAGGTACTGACAAATCAAGATTTTACCAATCTGTACATATGTACAAGATAGTAAACAGTAGCCCGTGTTGGATATGCCATGTTGAACTAAAGGTCAGAGCCTGAATCATTGAAACGTATATATGAGTAACGCAATGTTTGAAGTTAGAAATTCACAATTTTCAATGTTTCTATTGTACTAAAGTATGCCCATTGTAATTCATCTTCATACATATCATCGATCATGAATTCCTATCGCCTCACAGTATTTCATGAGACATTTCACGTTTCACATTTGACATTTACTCTTCCCTGGGAACATTTGCAGGATACACAATGGCAAACCAAATCGACAGCCCGCCGTTTACTGGTAGGATCTTGTAACCAACGGTCACAAAGCGACAAATACTTGTTTGAACTATTTTGTAGACACCTGCAACAGTTCTGGTTACGCAAACATCACCTGTGACTTTCAAGGGCTAACCTGTGACTGGCATCCCACACAATCTGGACGACATGGATGGGGCATAAATTCTGGACATGCCATCCTGAACGGGACGCTTTTTCCGTTTGATAAAAGCACAAAAGAGCTGCATACAAAATATCACCGTCCTTTAAGCAGCCGACTGAGATTTTCTTATGTGTTGCTTGGGCCTGGATACGCCTTTTTAAGTCTCGTAGCAGAGACGCCGCAGGACAACCGTTTTCGGCTCTGGAAGGCTCCTGCTGGACCCCTTGTCGGTAACGAAATCGAAAGCATCGCGCAGTGGAAAGTTGTAGAGATGAATCTGTGTCTGAAATTTCCGTTTAAAGTAAGTAAATACTTTCTACCATATATGGTAGCGCAGCACTGCAGCACCACCGTACCTGAGCACAGCTAGAGACACGAGACAGAAGTATAGCATCCTTGGTTCCTGGTTGTACATGTTTACCACATTCGAATTGAGTTTATTCATCAGATGCCAAGTCAATTAAGGTTCATTTTTGTGCGTTTGGGAGCGTAGCGACTGGATGTAGCTGTCAAAAGTTTGAAGAGAAATACCGCCGTGAAAACTCACGTTTCTCTGACTCTAAAAACTTAAAATTGTTAGAAGGGTACTCTAGGAAAAACATGTACTTCGAATTGATCCAACGTTAGTCGGGTCCGAGTTTATGCGTCCAAGGATAGTCAGCTCACTGCAAATGCTGCGGTAATCCTAAATTCTTGGATGGTATAGTATCAGTAACAATAGCCAGTGCCACAAGTGTGACCCCAGTATGAATATTCTGATATGCAGAAGCTTTAGTAACCGCATTTAAGGGGTGCTTTATAATAACACCACTACAGTATGTGCAGTTTTGAATTTGCAGCTGATTTTCCAAGCAGCCGTTATTCATGGTAATGTTACGATCCTGCTGGATGATGTAACAGTACAGGAGGAATGCAACGTACTATCCCACAATGTGGACTGTCCAGAGGTGAATGTGTTACTGCCTCCTGCAACCGGAACACCCAGCGAAACAGAACTTAGTAAGGGTCGCGTTTCTCGCAGCTTTGATATGATTCAGGAAATCTAATGACTTACAGAACCATCCTGGAATGGACAGCATAACTGTAATTTTGAAAATGGACACTTGTGCGGATGGCAGAATAACGATCACATACAGATGCAATGGCAGCCCGAGAAGGACAGCGAGGCCTGGAGAGGTGGTCATGTTGCCAAGCTGGCTTGGAACAGTCAGTCGTTGACACTGCCGATATTCTCCTATCTCGTTAGTCCCAGACTGTATGCAACCGGTTCCCGGACGAAGGACCGAGACTCACACAAGGTTAAGCTTCAGGTAGATTGCTAGAACCTCGGACATACGTAAGCGGTTGCACTATCGCTCGTTGCTATGTTAATTCTAGCAGACTAATTTGAACGAATTTTTTGTTAGTTTAACTTGCGGCTCAATGTCAGTGCTGCCTATGTGGAGGTATATTTTGCCAGAACGGGCACACTTGCGGCAGAAGCAATCTGGAGCTCCCACTCACGGGTGGATGAGCTCCAAATTTCCTGGGTGTTCGTTGAGCTGGACGTACCGGACCTGGATGCTGCAAATATAAACCAACTCGTTTTTGTGGTGACGGTATTGGATTCACGTGGTTTTGTGTTACTGGATGATATTGATGTACTTGTTGCATCAGGTGACTGCATGTTGTAACTTGGGAAAACTAGAATCCATGTACATACAGGAACCTGTGTGTTTGCTATGGGAACGATTTATACAGATCTTGCAAAATGTCTTACGCTTGTGACATTCGATTTTTGTGCTATTTCAGATGTCACGAATCAGGTGTACATGGGACTTCAAGGTAGTAAGGATAATGGTTACAGATACATGGACAGATTCACTGTAGACATTGACCTGTTATTCCAGGTGCCATGCTCTTGCTGATAATACTGGCGGTACCCGCTGTGTTTGTATTTTCCTGTTTTGTGAAACGTTATCGGACTAAAGTATGTTTACCTGCTTACACATGTCAAGACTTTTTCCACGGATGATATTAATAAGGATTTTGCAAAGGTTGCAGAAGAAGCTCGGCAACTGCTCGTTGGATTAATGCCACGGGAACTGGTGGACAGGTTTGAGCAACCGTTTTGGTCCATCAAACTGGGTAAGGCAGATCAGCTCACAAACATCGTCGGTGCGATCGAAATACATATGGTAACCAAGTTTGATAGAAAACCAGTGCATCGGAGAGGGTCGTTTCGGACAGGTTCAGCTGGGCTGGATGGGTAATCGATCCGTAGCCATCAAGCGGATGCGTCGCACATCAACCACGGAAAGAGATCGCTTTCTGGTGGAAATGGCGGTGTACATCAAGATTGGCCAACATCGAAATATCGTCGAACTTTTGGGCATTACACTTCGCGGTTCGTTTCGTATATTATGAAGAGTTTTGCTCCCATTGCTGATGACTAATGTAATACAGTAATTCGACATGTTTCAGGTGAATTCACAATTATTATGGAATACTGCCCTCTGGGCTGCCTTCTCACCTACCTGCAACGCGAGTCTAATTTTCCACAGTGCAGTGTGTTTCTGCAAGATCAGCAGGATAGCTCGCCCGATAAAGAAGAAATTATGCAGTTGACGGTGTTTGTACACGATGTAGCGCGAGGATTGGTGTTTCTTTCAAATCGACATATCGTTCACGGGGATATTGCGGCACGGAATGTCTTACTCGACCAGAATAAGCGAGCCAAAATTGCCGATTTCGGCCGCGCCAAATTCGAGGGAGACGTGATGGTAACGCAAGAAGATGTAAGGCTAGTAATGTATTAATAAAGGGCTCGATTAGATTTTTAAATGCTGACTTTCTATACTTTGGCACCATGATGGTTACACGCAAAGTAGTCACTAGTTTATTGTATTAGAGCCCGTTGCCGGCACAGTGGATGGCCCCTGAGCTCTTACTTCCAAGCAGTGACCCGTGCAGTTGTCGGAGCGATGTGTGGTCATTCGGCATACTTGTTTGGGAAGTCTTCACACTGGGTGCCAGGCCATACGGTCACTTTATCGCCAGCCCAAACGTGACGTGTGAAGCCCTCTTTGAGCACTTAAAAGCAGGGCACAAGCTACCGCTACCACGTCTGCTTCCCGAAACATTGTAAGTACAGTAAGCTTTCTGCTCACCACAGTTTACAGAGGCTCAATCATCCTTATTCGTATAACGACGCTTCTCACAGATACGATACCGTAAACAGCTGTTGGCAGTTCGAAGGGGAAAACCGTCCAGCGATTACGGACGTCATGGCTGCGTTCGCCGCTCTACTGCCATCCGAAGCAAATGAGATGTACATCAGCTGCAAAGAGGAGGGCAATGAGACTGTCAAACAGCCGCCGGCTGCTGCGCAGAAATAACGGCCTGCTTATTGTATTATTTGTTATCTTTGCGTAATACTGAGTAAAAAGGCCTGGATCACAATTTCTAACGGCATGCGACCTGGCTTTTATCAATGTTTTTGCTCTACAGTACAATGCCCTGAAATACTGGTTACGATGTTATGATGGCATCGATTGGCTAAAAGTGGGCCATTTCGATTACGCGGCACTGTAATACACTACTTAAAGTCTGCTTCTAACTCTGATTAAAAGAAAAGGTTGATGCGCTAAATTCCGCGTTGTGATTCCGCTAAATTCGGCGCCGGGCCAAATCGGCGGCGTCGTCCAGGATGTATGTCATCATGTACGTAATAGTACACGTTATTAGGGAACATTACACTTCCTTGTGCTACGTACGGTTAAACTTTACTACAGTCCGCACAAGCGCTGCCTGGATTGTTCCAAACTTAAAACGTTGAAATCGAGCTGATTCTTTTGTTATAACCACCTCATTAGTGACTGACATTGTATGTAGAGGTGTTTTACAAAGTACTCCAATATGAAGTTCTGTATGCAGTACTTGTACGCTTTGTGCGCAGTTTTTTGGTTTATGCTGGCATCAGTGACCTCAGCTACGTTCAAAGCTGATTCGATGACGATCAAAGAGTTCACGTGCAACTTTGAAACGGGTCTTTGCCCCGGGTGGAGCGCAACGGGAAGCAATCCCAATGTGTCCTGGATATCGACTGCAAAGCATACTGCAGAGGAACGCTTCAGCTTAAACGTCCAGTACAACTCTTCGACATTAAACGGTACGCCTGTTCTGCGCTAATGTCCAGCCGAGTCCCATTCTTGGATTTCAGTTGTCTGAGTTTGGCACTAGAAAAACATTCGGAGACGTTAACATATGTGTTAGTAACGTAACTAACCAGTGAACATGGTCACATAGTAAGTACTTGTACGACTGTTGCAGAAAAAAACTTTATGTATGTACCAAAAAGACTACGAACAAACACCGACGACATCTGGACAGAAATGCGCACCGAGGCTTTGACAGTGCCGGATAACAAAACGATGCAACTACTCGTGAGATTTTGGTATTATCTGCCACAAGTATATGTGACCTTGACGTTACGCTTCCGGGAACTGACTACCATCGACCACGACCGAGATGTTGTACACTGGATGATAAGAGGAAGAGTTGATCGATCCATTCCGACAGACAAATTGCGCTGGTACCGTGTAGAAATTCCGCTTACTATCAAACAGATTGGATCGATGGTGTTTCACGTGCACTGCGGAAAGGTGATTGACCTGATTGCAGTGGATGAGGTTATGGTCAAGGAATACGGTAAGAAGCGTTCTAAGAATTACACTGTGCTCATGCGATCTGGAGACGACGTTTATGTGAAATAACATTCAGAATACAGATGTGCCGCTTAATTAGCGAAACGTCTGCGGATATGCAGCTGCTTTTGTTTCACCGAGACTTGTGACTATTCATAGAAACTCAACTTAAATATGGAAATTTCGTATTCTTTTTCTGATTCCAAATGTTTTCACAGTAGGATAGCTGCTATTTTCAAGCACATTAATTTTGTCCATATATACTGCTAGTTGATGTCAGGGCCAGTCTTCACGGCGTCATTGCTACGAATTCGTATAATGACTGCTATATCGCACACAAAAACAACAAGCAGAGATTCTTGCAGCTTCGTTCTTCGTATACGATTTTGAGTCAAATTAGGGAAACTGCAAGGCAGGGGTCTAACATCCTTTTGCAGCGGATGCGTTCTAATTTAAACTCCTTAAAAATTCATGAAAGGCTTTGGATGTCAACAGTTGTCTCGTAAAGTAGACTAGACTACGTGATTGGACTATCAGGCAGAACCTCAAAACCGAATGACTCTTTAACCTTCGTCCTGTAACATCGTGTTAAACGAGTTCGTGAAGATTTGTGCTAACGCAATACATAAAATCAGACCCCCGAGACACACACAGACCAATAATTTTCATAATTTCAGAGGCGTCGGAAACCTACGCGGATCCGGACAACACGACGGCTAAGACCCTCTCTTGTGACTTCAGAACGAGTCTATGTGGGTGGTCAAATATGCTGGACGCTGATTTCGTACTTGTGTATGAGCACAATCTCGCATATTTGATGGCTAAACACAACGGCACCGATATCCATCCAGTTTACAATAACCGTGACCCAATGCTGGGGAGTGTTCCCATCCTTTTTCCTGTTCCTTTGCAGACAGTATTTAGTTTTCAGTATTTTTTAAGCGACATGGGCGCCCAATATCTGGAAATATCCTTAACAGAACCATACGATTTTACAATTTTGTGGATTGTTAAAGCTTCCGAGAAGACAGTAGGACGCTGGATATCGGTTGATCTGCCGCTGTGTGCGCAGTACGGAAATTCCATACGATTCCAAGCTGTCCTCCAGAAGTTGGGCTCGCACGTCAAATTGGCTAATTTTGTTTATCACGGCGAACTGAGCGGAACTTCCCCTCTTCCCCATAATTGCTCTGGGTTATCTTGCACTTTTGATACGTCATTCTGCGGCTGGATGGATGGCTACAGTATTTCCTCCAGGTATCTTATGTTTTTAGCTTTCTAAACTTATTTGGCATAAGCCCGGTTGACAGTGTGTTACCAAAGTGTTACCAAAGAAAAAGCAGTTCAAACAAATAATTTGTCCCAGTTGCAGTGAAAAGGGATATCGGCTAAAATTTGACTAACGTTACCGCGCATCATTTCCAAACTTAAACGCTGAAGCAAAACACATGTCGAGCGACTTTCTCCTCGAGCGGGTATCTTCTTGTACGGAAATGGTAACAGAACTAAGCGGCTGAAACCCGCAGCCGGCTAGTGAAACAGTAGTATGGGACTTTTAACTGACAAAATGCAGTACCTCAATTTTTATTGTACACTTTTCCGGCCCGATATCTTGCAGTCACTAGTTTTACAATTTACATGCGGCAACAGAACTGTCTCAGAGCCGCCCGGGGACCAGACTAACGATATCGCGGACAGGAAACATTTGCTTTTGCCACAGGCCCAAAGGCAGTTGTAACAGAAGGATGTCATGTCGTCAAAGACAAGACGTTATGTTTGAAAAAAGCAAAACTTAGGCACCTTCAAGAAGCATCTTTGCTTCTTTGCTTTGTTACCCCGGAATCAGGGTTTGGCAGCTTCTGTCTCGGCGCAGGCTAGACACCACTCACCTTCAGTATTTGCTACCTCGTGATAAATTTGATAGGACCGGCATTTTTCCTTCGCTGACCGCTATTGAGTGTAGCTCTGGGATGCTATGACATTAAAAGAGCGCGGTCATCGAAGGATTAGCTGAAATCGCTGGTCCAACCGTATATTACGAGGTATTCTAAATGGCCGAGTTTGCACTGATGTCACGAATGTGCGGTTTAGTGCTACCAGTACTATTAACTGTCACAATGGAATAGGGACAGTTACACGGCTCGACGCTCTTTGTCGAAGTTTTGCGAAACGCGTCATACTGCAATCGGTACTATTCTGTGCGGTTTGGTCAGCTTGATAACAGTAGACAAAACCGAAACTTTATCGCGAGAGGTCACTACTAGACCTCAACAGCAATTAAATTTTGATGGCTAACGTCGCCTGTAACGGTAGAAGATCTAAAAAGTGCAGCACAACTACGTGAGTGAAGAAACGAATGATTTTGCATCTGTAGGTGGAAGCGGCACAGTTTCTTGGATGACCAAACTGGGAGAAGACCCGGCATGTATGACATTGTCGCAACCGGGGATGAAAAATCCATATGCATGGTTTCAGTGGCCCGTCTGGTCGGCTCGTGTATCGATATCAACGAGCCAACCACATTAAATGATGGACACGGTCACTTTGATGGGGATAAACTGGTCATCAAATATTTCCGCAAGAACAATTCTGAGCAATTTATTGCTGCGCGAGCAAACGAAACTGTACTGCTACCACGGACGCGCGCCATTCGTTTGGTAATCGAGCACTTCTTCCTGCCCGGTTCGGCGACCGTAGCCCGGTTGCCGTTACTTCAACTAGGAAACGAAGGCATCACCGTGACGCCTTCGGATAAATGTCCGGATTATCCACTGGAACCGCTGACAACCGAGTACCCCGTCGGAACAACTGTCAGCTGCACTTTCGACAGGAATTTTTGTGGCTGGACTAACGAAGGGGAGAAATTCTACGTATATCCGCAATACAGAACAGTATTACCACACGAAGGATCCGGTGCGGCTGTGGCACTTATGTTGAGGACAGCAGGCAACAAACGCTTCGGACCACTACGCTCGCCGGTTATACACGGCAAAGGAAGAACGCAAATCTTTTTTTACTATTACAAGGGATCGCAAGCGATCACCGCGGCTGTTGATGCGCGTTCAGAAAAAGAGCTAACCCATTTATGGTACCTCGATGATATGGTGGAGGATACGGATCGGGTCATGAACTGGATTCCCGTCAGGATCAGTTATTGCATGGAGGGCAACTATACACTGGAATTTACAGCAATGTTCAAGTCAGTAAATTTGAGCCACGTAACACATGGTTGTAACGAAGAGCATCGTCCAAATGTTGCACTTAACAAATAAAACTATCATACAACAGAATAACAACGTAACAAGCTCTGAGAAATATCTCGCACTCGGAAGTCGGAACTGGAATGCACCTAAATCGCTCTTCAGTACATTTTTTTCCTAGTTTATTACGTGAACGAATTCGTCCTTATAATTTCCAGTAGCTACAGCGCTAACTCCACCGGGTTCTGGATCGACGACATGATCTTAAAAGATGAAAATGCCGCGGAAACCCTAGTAGGCAACGGGTGCAGTAATGTATCCAACAAGCTGTCCCCTACAGTTACCTGTGACACTACTCTGCTGAGCGTTTCTTTCCCTCGTGCTTTCTGTGGCTGGCAGTTAATTCCTAATGTGAATGTCACGTTTGGAATTGAGTCCATAACCCAAAGACTCAATAAAACCGATTACTCTACACTGGCGCTGGTTTATCGGGGTATACGCCACAACCAGAAAACGATGGTCCAGTTGGTCAGTCCAGAACTGCAAGCCGGAACACAGGAACATCTCTATTTTTGGTTTCGGGTCAAACGACTGCCAGTCGTTATTCAAGCCACGGCCAGTTGGGAATCGAGTCAATCGACCAGCAGTACGCCGACACTTCTCTTCACGAAAAATATCACATCAATTAAAAAAGTCAGATGGTGGTACAGAGATAGCATCCCGCTAGATAAAGTCACTGGATTCGTTAAGGTGCGGTCAAAAACAAATTGTAAATGACTGATTGATGATTGTTTGTTGAGCCGCAGTCTTTGGTTTAGGTCACCATAAGCGCCACGTTTACTGCCTCGTTGACGACTGATAATGAACCAGACTTCGCTATAAACCATATTTGGTACCCGGCTGAGCACGGTAACCTTTTCAAAAACCAAATTTCAAAATCAATCAACCAAATTTTTTTGTTACGGGAGCAAGATGATCTTCTGTAGGTTTCCAGCCTGACCTCCAGGTTGATCGATTACCGACATATGGTAACACAATCTTCGAATTATTAGTACGGGCAAGAAATTCCATCTGTTGATTTGCAGCTTCATGTGACAGCCTAGGATACCGGAACGTTACCTGTTCATTCGAAACTTCGGAATCATGTTCCTGGCTGGTCAATTCCAATGGAAGCGGTTCCGACTATGTAGAAGGTGCCTTCGGGTTCCATCCATTTGTGGTTCTTGGTAGTAGTAACCATTCACAAGGGCGATTCGTAGCATTCAGCGGGGCGAATTAATCTGAATACATGCTAGAAAACGATTACATCGGTCCGATAAACACTCGCTTCCGATTTTCTGTTTTCTTGTTCGGACCTGGCTTGGACGCTTTCCGCTTGTATGCGGAAAGCATGTCCAGTCATTTCCTTTTATGGGATGCAGCCGAGGACACTGGGATCCAGATTTCGGCAAGGCGATGGCAAAATGTGGAAGTGGACCTGTGTATCAAATTCCCCTTTAAGGTTACTAAATGGTCCGCACAATTTACTACTTTTACCCAAACACTGTTGTTGTAGTTAATATTTAAACTACTGGCCAGTAACCAACCATACGTTGCTGCACTGGATGAAATGAAGTTACTACAAGAATGTGACATGTTGACAAGCAATATCAATTGTCCGGTTCTGCGACCGTCGTCCCTTTTTGACCCAGCTCCTACGAAGCCGACGAACGAACTAATGACGAGTACGTTCAGTTCTGAACCATACGTAGGTCCCAAATATGACTGCTAAACGACTTAATCAAGATGTGCTAATCTGGGAAGGAAAACTTGCGAAACGGTTCCATAACATTTTCCGGAACCTAAATGACATTTTACGCTGGGTGAAAGAACTAGTCCGTGTTGGTAACACTGACACAGTATCTGAACGTATTCCTTAACATAATCTCGCTTCTGTGATTTATGAATACCACGGGTGGATCCGGTAATATACTAATATCAACCTTTTATCCATTTAGTGCCAACTGAAGCTGGAAATTTGACATGCGCATTTGATTCTGGAAGTTTCTGCGGTTGGAATTCTTCTGATCATGAAGGGGAAACCGAATGGAGCATCCTCTGGGACTCTGCTGAGAACCAGTCTGTGGCTACAGTCAACTGCAGCAGAATGCATGGAGCATCTGTGACGTCTTATCTGATTAGTCCAAATGCTCCTTGCGAATTCTCTACAGGTGGATGTGTATTTGAGGTGAAAGGAAGATCTGAATACTTAATCTTCGCCAGTGTAAATCACTTTAGTTTTGCAGTTTCGTTACAAGGGCTCATCAGGAAAGGTACTGCAAGTAACATTGGAAATGCGAGTTACCCAAAACGAGTCCATAAAGATTCCTTTGAAGGACACGTTGTTCGATAGCGGACCTAACGAGTTCGCAGAATGGCGTAACGTGACGGTCAACTTAACTCATACAGCCGCTCGGTTTTGGCTAATAATTGGTATCACCTTTTTCGAAGACGACACGCTAGTGAAAGTAGCCGAATTTCGTGTACGACATGCCGAAGGTAAGTATGTAGAAGGCTCCTTTACTAAAAGAGTGAAAGGTCGAACATCGGTTTTAAAATGCTTTGCAGACATCACGCTTGCAGAACAGTCTCATGGAGATGCTAATATATGTAAGAAAAAATTGTGAAGTGTATTAAGTAATTTCGGTTATCAAACAACCGTCACCCAGTTCTTTTTAGATTACTTACTGTCCATTTTTGGTAATTTACTTGGCGTAATAAGTATCATTGCCATTGTGACATCCATCTTCCTTTACCGTCGACGATCTTTGAAGGTACCGATATGTACTGCAGCATAAACAATGTATGTTAATATTTGACCTGACCTTGATTTTTTGGTCTTTTTCATACATTATTGTCCGTTTTCAAAGCGTTAGGGTTTGTTTTAAGCCACCGCATTCTTTTAGGCAGAGTACTATACGCGATTAACTTTCTGCGACGTTCCAGCATCTTTGAGGAAGGAGTTTGAACTGCCAAGTGGTGCAATCACGCTAAGTACGAACGATAAAATTCATAATATCAAAAAACTGCTACGATAATGTATGACAATTGCAGTGAATCACGAATTAAGCATTATAAGTCACTTCTGCCGCGTTGGTCTGGCGCGAATGGCCCTGCCGCGCCCAAAAGGCTCCACAAAAGTTTCCGTACATGTTGCTGTCAAATTTCTTGATAACGACCACATTCCAGAAGATGAGCGATACTTCTTGGCCGAAATGGCAACGTTCATGCGAGTGGGCAAACATCAAAACATCGTAAACTTAGTCGGCATCATACTGAAAGGTCAGCAAAAAAATTATTTGCAGTTTATATAGCGAAGTAGCTGACTGTAATTGCCGCCTTATTAACAGGTCGTCCGATGATTGTAATGGAATACTGCGCTAACGGATCGCTCCATCAATATTTGCAGAAAGATACGTCTTATAGCAATCTGAAAAACGGAGAAGAAAACGATGGCAGCGAAAAAGAAGTCCACGAATTATTAACAATCATCTATCAAATCGCAGCGGGAATGGAATTCTTAAACAGTCGCAACGTTCTCCACCGCGACCTTGCTGCTCGCAATGTCCTTTTAGATGGCAGCCTAACAGCTAAAATTAGCGACTTCGGGTTGGCCAGAAAGGACAGCGAATACATCCTGCAGCGATCGAACGTGCGGTTACTTTTAGATACACGTAACATTAAAATACGCTAAAATACCGATGTTAGGTGAAACTTCCACTGGGTTGGATGGCACTGGAGACGTTAGTTCCCATGGACGGTCGCTACACCGACAAGAGCGACGTCTGGGCGTTTGGCGTTGTTGTGTGGGAAACGTTTACATTTGGCCAGTCGCCCTACGCCCAACAATTTCCCCAGGGACTGCAATATGACACCTTGCTGCAGTTCCTAATGGGAGGGGAGCGGTTAACTCTGCCAAATATTTGCCCACACTGGATGTAATAGATTATGCTACCTGTGCTTTTTTGGTCTTGCAGCACGGTGACAAATTCAGTTGTTTTACACAGGTCAGGGATAGTGGCGGACTGCTGGAATGTGCGAGCCGAAAATCGACCGTCCTTCAGCACGATTGTACGCTTAGCGGAAGGGCAGCTGCATTCACCACAGATGGCTATTGCAAATGAAGAATCGACATAAATTTGCGGAGGCAGTCGCGATCAGGATATACAAAGATATGTGTTTACCTTTTTGTTCTAACCGAGTGATGCTTGAGCATAGAAAAGTTTGATGACTTACAATTACTATTCTGTAACCGCCTGATACTGTAAGTGCAGATACATGCTGCGAAGCATGAACAATCGTATATTCGAGCGTTAGTACATATATGTACATCGACATGATGACGTATCTGTAATATCTTATATCGAGATTCTGCTCGCATCTTGTTCACAAAAGAAGCGAGTATCAAAAATGCTAGATGCCACTTTTTCTATCTGTGTAGTCCAGTGTTCTTACATGTTGATCATTCTGGAAACAAGCAACGTTGACATTTAACCACTCTAATAAGTAAAGATACGTAATGTGGTGTGGTAATTTGATGATACAATCAATACAACGGAATAAAACAAGCATAAACAACCAGTACTACATGGTATCATTTTCTCACACACCAGTAAATCTGTTTATTGTCAGTTGGGAGACGCATGGTGTTTCCCGATCCGGGCTTTGGTTCTAGATAGTCTTTTAGTGAGCTGTGGTGCCCGCGCAAGCTAGTTTCTTGCTCGCGCACGCAAGGCAATCATTTCAGCCATATCGGCCATGAGCTGTCTGCACAGACTGCTGCCATCACGGGTAACCACGATGGTCGAAGGGTCATCCCCATCAGTGACATTCCGGTTTAGCCGAATGTGATCCCCTCGGCAGTCCACGATTAAAGGCACTGTCCCTTGACAGGAGTCAACGGAGGGAGCCGCCTGACCTTTTACAGTCTCTTCAGACGAATCAGGAATATTTGTCTTAAGGTCAGAATCATGATGGACCCGTACCAATGGTTTCGCAGTTTCGTGTTCATGCACACGAAAAGAAGCTGGTTCTTCTTGCGCTCCACTAGTTGCAAGAAAATTTGGCCCGGTTACGTTGTTTGAAATTGCGATTAACGGAACAGCTCGGAGAGGGGGTGGTGTGAGAGGTTTTGGAGGTGTTGCGGGGAATGTAACAGTCGTTGGGGGGAGTGTCGTTGCTGGGGGAGGCTTTGTGACTGAGCCGGCTGGACCTGTTTATCCGCATCTGTCAGGTTTCGAACTTAAAGATCTGGTTGCAGTTGTTATTACGTACCGGTACAGAAATCTTCATTTTGTTTCGCAGTGCCAGAGTTCGCTTGTTCCACAGATGCGGTGAAGTTATTTGGGCAAGTAATTCTGTTGCGCATGCAGAATAAGTCCCGATGGACATATCCATCCAAGGCGTCGCAATAGTAAAAATCTCCGTAATGCGTGATTTTATGGTCACCTAGCGTAATGATTGCATGTAAAACATCATACAGTAACTAACTTTTACAACTGACGCGCGTACCTATCATTTTGCCGTACAGTGTATACACATAATGTAACTTTATCTGTGAAAATTTATACGAGAGTGCACATACTGTAATATATTACGCCGTTTACATGGGTTAGAGCCGGCGACTTGTTTTTATATGCAAACCAGTCGGAATTTCTTCACATACTTTTAACGACAGTGTAGTCCATCACCACTTGATGATCACGATAAGACGGTGCCGTAACTGCATCTCGTGCCGGTCTATACAAAAAGACCAGCGTAGGTTTGACGGAGAAACCTGTCATGAACTGTCCAGCGGAAGATGCCGGATTGGGTAGGTGTCCCCCAGGAATGGTTTTTATCGCTACTGAAGTGACAGAAGTTTTTTCCTCCGACACCTTGATAGTGTCGTTCTCCCGAGTAAAAGATTCCCTGAGGAGAGAACGAAAACTAACGCATCGAAAGCGCATAAGAGAAAATGGCTCGGGAAAAACCATCCTTACCGAATGTTCACGTAGACAGCAAGTTTAAACTCCGCGGTGGGAAAACACCCATTCAAAACAACGGTTACTTTACATGGCTCCAGAGGGAGTCGCCAGTAACGAAACTGTCCGGCGTAGCCATTTTTGAGTTTGGATGAAGCTTTAGGACACGGGAGTTTCAAAGTTTGTGCACATTTGTCTTCCAAAAAGTGAGTGTCTTCTAAATAAAACATAACATATATATTGCATATAAAACATAACACCTTGCAATACCAGAGTTTAAGATTTTAATTTCCCCTTACCGAGATTGAACGCCGCTAGTACAGTTCTACATCCCATAACAATAACAATCGACAATATCCATAATTTTACTGCACTGGAGAGCGAATCCATGGTCATACTTTTAGAAATATATATCTGGAAATGCTGGAACACATGGACTGAAGGACCAGACTACGGCAGCTCGTTAACAAATATTCTACCGCATAGTTGTGAAGAAATCCTCAAGACGATAGCATCTGTTTTTCTAGCCGGAGTTGACACGATGACCATTGCTGATAGTCTTTGCGGAGACAACTTGTCTCGAATCGGGAGACTTGAAAGAAAAAGTCAGACTTGATAGTTGATGTTGTTGATGATAGCATGTGCCATGTAACCAGTATGGATATGGGTCGTAAGAACTACAGATAGTCTCCTTTTTGCACGTGTTGTACAGTAGTGGTACAGGCTTTCGGTCTCTACAAGTTTCTATATCAAGAAGCATACGCCAGTGTATAAGTGGTACTTACATGATTTTCAGAAACATTACCGGTCTAACAACGGATTTTTCTCCCCCGAACTGTTCATTTAAAGGTACAAAAATCAAACGCAACAACAACACAAGTTCACAACTACCCAAACATCGTAGATCACAAAACAATTCAATTAAGTTTGGATTTTATGTTTCCCGTGATGATATGCCGGTCAAATGCGCTGCTGAGAGGAAAAATTCACATGCAATTTCCATAGTTCCTGCAAAAACGTAAATATAGTGAAATTTGCTAATTTTTAACGGTAAATTTCTACCCACCACTTCAGGGGTTCTCTCATAATCGAACGCTTGAGGAAAATCGTCCAAAATCCTTTCCGACGTTATGTAGGGAAGTTTAGGTACAGCAGACACGGAATGCTTTCCAAGACGTTCTTGAAAATGTCGATAAGGCGGCGAACAAACCTCCAGTTCCTCCAGCGTAAAGTTCAGTCTAAAAAGCAACTCTCTACTTAATAATCAATACACAAGAACACAGCTGTAGCGAATTACCGTTTTTCAATGGATAACCACACATCAAAAGGTTTCCCAAATTTCGTGCACAAATTGAGCACTGTCGCGAAGAAGGCATCGGTTAATTCATCGGAATAGATCACTACAACAAAAGCATCACATGTTTTGGCAAAACTATCACAGAAAAATTGAGTAATTACCATCGGCGGCAGTCACAGTGAATCCGCTCTTCAACAGATCAAGATCGTCGTTATTCCAGCCAAATCCGGTATCCCCGTCTCCTGAGAAGTCAAACGGCCTAAACCAGTCCAAGTGACGGGTTCGGATATCCCCACATCCAGAAGGGAAGAGACTGGCATTTCTGGTTAAATTTCGTTGGGCTAAATGAAGTGCTGCAGGCAAAGCATCTGCCAAATACATTCTTTAAATTTTTATCGAGTACTTAATTACTGAATTAATTATTAAACTGAGTTTATTAGTTCACTGGAATTTTAAAGTTAATGTTAATGCGAAAAAATGTTAAAAAAAGTTTATTAATTCTTTTGTATTGTTACAAATAAAGTTTACTTTATTTACTGTCTTCACATAAAAATCGTACAACTATTTTCACTACAGAAAAAGCCCCACAGAATTACAAGTATGCTTAAAAAACCGCTAAACGTGTTTTGTAAAACAAGCGACGAAAGTCCTCATATTCTTACAAAGAGTAACTGACAGAATACACATCACGCTCCAAATTCCGCACCTGTACAGAAAACGGTGCGACTTCCGCCATAACAGCACACAATGCTGGTAAAGCCCACACCTGCGCCCAGGTCCAGAATAACTCGATCCCGAAAGTGTTCGGGATGTGCTAGGATAAAATCAGCCAAGTACAAGGCGCCTTTCCAAATCTACAACAAGAACACGCTTTGGCCAAAGAAGAACACATCACACGGATAATACTGCAATTTCTAATAACTGTACAAATCAGCCGTACCTGCGCACCCACATCGCTCAATACTGTTGCCATTTGGTGTTCTAAAAATCATGCAGAAAAATGCAGAATGTTAACGAAACGCAATCTTCCACGAAATTTTGACGAAAACTTTCGTTATCACATTATTATTACTTGCCCATGCGTATAACTTCGAAGCTTGACGATTTTCTCTGGCATACATCTAAATCTTCGTCGTCTGCAGCAAACTCCGACGTTTTGTCGACAATCGGTTGAGGCTTGGATGCTGCAGTAGGTTCCTTGAAAATGAAACGCGATATCACAGCTGGAAAGCATGCACAATAAATGCTGGCACCTCGGAATGAAGTTGGGAAGTTCTTACTTTGAGAATCCGTTTTGTCATTGTCATCTGCGAAGATGTGGATGTCGGATAGAACCGTCTCGTCGGGATCAAGAGGAGAAAATCCAGATTCGTCAAAATTGATCGCAGCACCAGCGCTTGGCTGAATAGGCTCCTCCGATAACGGGTCCATTCGGTAAGGATTACGAAAGAATTATACTGTAAAAAGAACTGAACAAACTGCGTACATAATTTTGGCATAAATTTAAAGTTGCACTGCCTGCCACTGTGGCGAAAACAGCTTTGACTTTTGAAGCTTTGAAAATTCGAAATGACTGCGCTCAGGCTATGATTACACGGGTTAACGAAGTGAGGGTATATTGTGGGGGCTGCGTCGGGCACCGCGCCACCGTAGACATGTAAAATGTCAGAAAGCGACGGTAAAATGCCAACTACAGTTCTACATACAGTTTTTGATTCAAAGTTTTCTTGTGAGCTTCAGAGTTATGAAACAAAGAGGACTTACATTATAAAGATCTGGAAATGAATTTGTGGTTTATTATAAATACCGTTACGACTAATGTGGGATGTGCTTACGCTCACCTCGCTGCGCAATCCGTTTTATTTTCCTGATGTTTTTCTTTCTGAATTCTGTTCATACATTGGATTACTGATCTTTTTCTCTTAGCTCGTCGGTGGTAGTTTCTAAGTTTTTCAAAATTGATACCAGTCTTCTATTCCTCACTCGATTATTATACAATACTGGTCTTCAGAAATGTCCCAAGGTAAACCACAGCAGATTCATGACGAAAGAACCTTTTCTGATTCTCATACCCCCAAAACAGGTGAGCAAGACGTCCGAGCTCCGTCCCCTCTGGAAATCCGTCTGTATGCACGGAGCCGCGTGCTGGACCGTATGGCCGTCAAACGCCGTGAGCTGATGGAACGTGCCATGGAAGATAAGCCTGAAGCGACACCCGCTCCCAAGGCGCCGCGTGATAAGCGTCCCAAACGGGTGCAGTTTGCTGACCAGCTACAGGAACCGGAAAAGACGATGCCAGCGGGTACCCAGCGACAGGGATTGGAGAAGACGATGCCAACGAGCACCAACTCGATGCGGGAACAGCGGATGGAACGGGAGATGGCGTTTGAGATGGAAGAAGTCGCTCGGAAGGAACGGATGCGGGAGACCAGGAAGATCATGCGGGAGGCTCTGGCTAAGCTGCCCAAACGGAAGACCAACTCCCCCGCTGAGGAGTGAACAGGTTTGTACCAAAAGTGAAGGTGTTTCTATCTGATACTGCTGACTGATTGTAAACTGAATCAGTGTATTCATTTGTACAAGTTCAAGTTTCAACAAATCTGAGCGTTTTGTCTACTGACTGATGACGGCAATGAATTTAACGAATTGTAATGAGGAATTGCTTAATTTTGGTCAAGTTATCCTTTCTTTCTCGTAAGTGTTTATCAGTTGAAGGAATTCCGAATCCTGTTTTCCTGTACTTTTATGAGATTTAGTTGTGCATTTGTTCGTGGTTGCTTTTGATTAAATTTAACAGCTTTGGCACTTGGTACTGAAAATTTTGAATTGCTGAAGATTTCTGCGATCGGTATTTTATTGATTTTGCGTCTGATAACTGCAGGTCGATCAGTCGAAATCTAATTTTGGGGGCTTTACGTAAAATTAATGTAGTCGCAGTTAAACATCGCAGAACTCATGCTTGTTAGTTGTTACGTTCATGTTCCGTTTTACATCGTAGATTCTGGGGGATTATGATAACGGCTGGATGGATAATGTTCCTGTTTCTTAATTCTTTTATATTGGTTGTGATTGTTATGATGTTCTTATGACATGCAGATATGCATTTTTACTTGGGTGACGTGTGTGCGTATGATCGTTTATTCCGTTGTGTTAACATTAATTTTTATGATTTTTTGGCTGATAAATGAAAAAAATATGTTTCTTGTTGTGAAATTGACCAAACTGTTACGATGAATAACGAAGTATACTACATAAAGCATTACGAAACATTCGGTATCACAATCAGATGCAGAAAAAGCTGTCTACGACAACTATTGTTAGATTATTATGGTAGTTCGAGAGAGGTGATGAAAGCGATGTCTCAGACTGCCAGTGCACTACGGTTTTATCATACGTTGTTCAACGTATTACGCAAATACTACGGTTAAGCCACATTGTTAACAAGTAAGATCTGGAAAATCATTATTACGACAACAGAGATTTTCTTCTGGTTGGTTGTCTCCGGCGAATCTTTTGATTGTGAGCTACTGTACATAAGGTGCAACACTCAAATTTGGAGATTTCTCGCCGCTGCCACTCGACTGTCATGTTCTGCAGTCGGAAGATCTTTCGTGGCGCGTCATCGATGCATAATTAAAAATTGCAGCGGCTGGATACCGTGCTTGACACAAAGCGCAAAAGACATCAAAGGAAAGGAATTTACAATGTCATGACAAAC
>JAQGAU010000965.1:0-22323 GCA_034698045.1 Paramacrobiotus richtersi | reverse complement strand
CGCTCAATATGTCGTGCTTGTACAGCAGCAGGGGCATGCCGGATCGAACAAGTTTGTTCATAGCATGGCGCCCCCCCCCTAGGCGCGGTAGATATAGCATAGGCGACAGGAAGAGAGGGAGGGTGGCAGTCACGATAAATCGAATCCACTGCGCTGCAGTGGATTCGATTGTCGCACGGAAGTAAGGAAAAAGGCAGGTGAAAATGGCATTCGAAAATGGACGTCGGCAATCGAACCACCGGTATATAAATCAGCGCTCGTACATGTTTTGGTTATCAGTGTTCTTACGTCACGAGTATACGTGATTTCTGTTCCGCACGTTTTAAAGTTGTCATGGAGGGATACCTGTCGCGTTTGAGTAGTGACATCAAAGTTTTACATCTCGATGGTTATGTACTGAGAGATTTCAGTGTAGTGCGTTTAGACCGTTTCAAGAATCTCCAGCATTTGACGGCTATTGGTTGTGGTCTCAAGAGCGTTAACGGTTTGCCACCAATGCCGAACCTGATCTTCCTTGACCTCAACGACAATCGCCTTGGACGCCATCCTGCTACCATGGAGGCTTTGTCTACCAGCTGCCCTAACCTAAAGCGTCTGCACTTGGCCAACAACGGTATCAAGGGGATCGATTTGCTGAAGCCGTTGCAGTCCATGCCGGACCTACACAAGGTCGACCTTTACCGCAATCCGGTCCTGGTCACCAAACAAGACGCGTTGACGAAGGAGTTCCCACAGGTCAAGCAGTGGAAGGTCGATCAGGATGTTGACAGCGATTCGGAGATGGATGGTAGGTTATCCCCATGTCTTACTCCATGACTTCCTTTAATGTTCTGAAACGGTTCTTGCCAGTGAAGTGTGACTCACGTGTCGTATTTATTGCAGTTTCATCGGACAGCGACGAAGAGGGGGACTGGGAAGAGGACGGCTCGAGCGATCGAGGTAGATTACTGTGAGCTTTCTAGTTATTGAATGAGAGAGAGCATACAAGTTATCACACTGATGTACTGTTTACTTGTACGGTACTGAATCGTTTTGTTTGCTCTGTAGACGGAACCTGGATCGTTTCGGACAGCGACTTGGATTTCGTGGATGAATAGTAAACTGTTTGTTAAGTTTGTTACCCCCATGACGATGCATAGTTATCAAATACAACTTCGACTTGATGAACTGTGACTTATTTTTCGCTTATAAGTTTCCTTGTACGTGCAAGTAAAAAAACGGATGAGTTTGCCGTACCACGGGTAGAAAAGTGTTTTGGACATAAAAGCTCCCCATGACCACCTTTGTAGACGTTTAAAAAACTAACGTGTACTACACAAACGTGACAAAACGCGTTCAAGTCGTACAATACCAAGCTGCAATTTCAACATGCCGTCAGTAATCTGTATGACGCTAGATTTCTACGACACCAGTTTTGGCGGGCTCGGGTTCGAAAATTCGAATGCCTTCCCACGCACAACGCAGCGAGTTCGATTTCATCCAAGCCGCTTTGCTCAGCTACTGTCACAAATCTGTTTCACATTTTCAGTCTTGTTCTCGTGACTTGGTGTGAGCTACACATTTTACCAGAAACGTAAGAACTTCTGTACTTTGCGTGTTTTTATATTTTCAAAGTCCATCTTTCATTATGGAGTACGACAATGTAGATTCGCTATTGCGGCAGTTAGAAGATGAAGGGATTTTCGAAACAATGAACAGTGATCGAAACGTCCCAGATGTATCTTTCTCTGATCTGCTTGCTGACGAGGTTGATGTGCCCGAGTTTCATGGGGATAAAGAGAACGCCCCGCCGGTCAATATTCCGGAACCCATGATTGTCGTTGCCAGTGGGACAGCCCAGCAGTATGGGGATGGTCATCAAATTGGTGCAGAGCAGTTGTTTTCGGATATCACCGCCGACTTGACTTCGCCAGTGCTGGAGTTTAGCAGCTTTGCTGATCTGAATGGCGCAACGATTCTGGCCAGTTACGTGCCCCCATGGGATGCGGCGTCCACTTCTGTTGTTCCATACGCGGCGCTTTCAGTTTCTGCACATGAGACACGTAAGTATTTATTGTCGTGGTGCTATCTGCTGGCAGTCTTTGGTGCATAAAGTCTTTGCCGTTGTTGACCTTTAGGCTCATGGGGAAACAATGACCACCTGGCTACGACTGTTTTGGGTGGAAACTATACTGGTCTTGCTTTTCCACCCATACAACATAATGAATACGTTGCCTCGTCTAGCGGCCTACCAAATCCGGGAGATCAGTGTGAAAGTAAGTAGTGTTCCCTTTTCTTTCCCCATGACTTGTTTTTCCCATACCCCTTTGATATTTCAAGCATACTAGCCGCGCTTGTTTTAGGTGTTTCGGAAGACCTGTCGCGATCTGCATCCCCAGAGCCTGTGGTCGTGAAGGCTGTAAAGAAGGCAAAACTGGAGTCCGAGACTTCAGGCCGACCAAACATTGAATTTGCTGTGCCGCGGCTGAAGATATTTTTGAACAAAGATGGAACCACGATTTGCCATGCTACCCTGAGTTTCGCTAGCCACACTGAGTTAAAAACCTGGCACATTGTTTCGCTGATGCATTATTTTCTCTCTGCAAAAAGCCGTGTCGATAAAGAAGGAACAGAGATGGTTCGATGGGATGACAGGCTAGGCGACCCCATTGATGGTGAACTGGTGGAAATTGCCCCGCGATTGAGCGGACACTTTGTTTTTGCGGCTGGTAGAGGAGAAGTCCCTGTGTTTCGCTTTGTTTCCACGGAAAGGAAGACTGCAAGGCCTCGTCTGCGCTACTCTGCCTTTCAAAACTTTTGGAATGCCGAGGAAAGGGTACAGCTGGGTATGCTGCGTCATTTCATCAGCGGATCAAGCGCGAGCGCGGGTAAGTGTTTCGACAAGTAGTTTTCATGTGGATAGTTTGCTTTATCACGGGGGCTACATTTTTACAAGGCATGGGGACACCGGTATTACTGTCGTATAACTGTGTGCGGTTTCTAGGATTGTCCGACGATTTCTGGACAAAGTTTTTCCAAAACCTACAGGCTGAATTGGACTGGTTTAAGCGGACACGACCGCAGACAAAGTGGACTTCATGGAAGCACGTGTTCGATACTTTGCCAACCGGTAACTTTTACGCCTGCATGTACGATCCTGACCTGTTGAACAGTATGAGTGCGCACCATCTGCAGGAACTGGCGCCACTGAAGGAAAAGGTTTTGGGCATGCCGCTTATGTTGTGTTTGTTACGGTTTTGAAGACTGTTATTGCGACCCCATGATATTTTTGCCTTTAGTCTCTGAACTGTTCCAATGACTTCTGATTATCGCAGTTTTATGCTTGTGCTTCATCAATCCTGGATTGTCGTTACATGTTAATAGCGTACCATATTTCTCCATGCGATCGGGTTTCATTCATAGCAAAGGCGTTTCGAAACACATACCTTAATGTTGCATTGCACAGACTCATGGGGACAGTTGAAGCTTGTAAAAATACGAGTCATTGCGGATTGTTGAATTCCAGTAATCTGACTGTAAACTCTTCCCAATGGTTTCCACCACAATTAATAAAGCGAACACTAGCGCGACGATGATGACATACAAGGCAATCAGTAGAGGTTTCTCACAGCGCCTCTCCTGGCGAGTGGTATCCGGTAACATGTGCTGGAGATTAGACATTCTTTGTGTTAGCACGTTTCCTTTTTTTTCAGCGCTTAAATATGTAAAAACAGCGGAACCATGCGAATGAAAATTAAAACGCAATGGAGTTTAGCAACGGAAACAACAGTGCAAAACAACAACGCTGAGAGATTGATTTAACTGCCGTCATTCATGCGATCAGATTAGTTTGAATATGGAGGCCTTCGGCACTTCTGAGTTTAGTACGTTTGAAAAACGTCTAGCGACATTTTATGACTGCACCGATTTGCGAACTCTTGTGAAAATCCCGCGAGAGCTGGCAGAAGCAGGATACATTCACATAGAGAATAAGCGGCACTTTGCAGAGTGCTTTTACTGCGGACATCGCCTATTTTACTATCCTCGCGCTACCAGCCCGTGGTGGGAGCACTCAAAAGACGTTCCCGGGTGCAGGTTTTTACTGGCGGTACGTGGGCAGTTATACGTAAAATATGTCCAGTTCCACCAAGTTGCAGCTCAACCCCACGAAGAAGGTACGTTTTTAAAGACTCCTTACCTTTCATCGTTCAACAGCACGATGGGCTTTGTTGTTTGTATAGACTGGTGACGCGCAAAGACCAGAAATGGCCACCTACGAGTCCCGTTTGAACACCTTTAGTTTAAAGAAACCCAACGGATTTACGACACAGAGTGCCGAAGACCTGGCCAAAGCCGGTTTCTATTACACATGGGGAAACCTTATTCATTGTTTCCAATGCGGTGCTGGAATTGAGGATCTTTTACCGTTCGAAGATGTGGACGTTCACCACGCACGGTACTCACCCACATGCCCTTTTCTAAAGAACCGTAAAGACGAGTATTTCATCAAGAACGTTGCCAAGCTGGAGCGCCTGTGCGAGCAAGCAGGGATTGAGGATAAATGGGACCGCAGGGGTGCACGCAACGGTCACATTTGCGCATGCTGTGAGGATCCCAGTGAAGACTGTCTGCCGAAGCCTGACATGAAAAATGAAGAGGACCGTCTGCGAACGTTTAAAGGCGACTGGTTCTCAAGCAACGTGCACCCTGGTCGCCTTGCTGCATTGGGATTTTATCGCTACGGTGGCCTGCTGGATCAGGTAAAGTGTGTATATTGCGGGCTGGTTCATTTTATGAGATATTAATTTTTTTTGTCATTTTATGCCTTATAGTCAGTGTTTTTAGCATAAAAACTGCCTGATCAGCGCGAATCACATAAACTCAATCGCGCTGAGGCCGCTAGGTCCCAGTGCGTCGGCCACGCTAAAGAATGCGGTTTATGGGTTGTTCGTTTTATGACATACTTATTTAGTAAGCATTTTTTGACTTTTTGTCAGTGTTTTTATCATAAAAACCGCCTGATCAGCGCGAGTATCATAAACTCAGTTGAGCTGAAACCGCTGGAACCCAGAGCGGCTGCTACAGTAAACAATGCGGTTTAAATGCTGTCAAAAACTGGACTCATGGAGAAGATCCCGATGAAAAGCTTCGTAGCATAGATCCCGAAGAAGAACATCGACGCATTCAACCAAACTGCAAAAGCTTGTGCTGTATGTATTAAAGCATCAATTTTGTTACTTTGTTTTGGTCTAGCAGAACTAGTATGCATGTTCACAATGTTTTGCTCACTTGATAAGTATCCGCGGTTTTCCGCGCCGTTTGGTATGTGTGTTTGTGGGCCAACTATGTCGGGAAAAACTGAATTTATCTTATCCTTGATTAAACATTCTAATAAACTGATTGATCCGTATCCGGAGCGCATTGTGTACTGTTACGGGGAATGGCAGAAAGCCTTCGACGCGGTTCAAGGGGTAGAGTTTGTCAAGGGTATTGAAGATGTTGTTTCTACCAATGACTTTTTTGATCCAGCAAAGCGAACGCTACTCATAATCGACGATTTAGCGTCTGACGTATGCAGTGATCAGAGGTGTTCAAACTTGTTTACAAGAGGGATCCACCACAAGAATGTATCGGTTATCTTGATCCTACAAAACTTGTACAAACAAGGCAAGTCAATGAGGGATATTACGCTCAACTGCCAATATCTCGTGCTGTTCAAGAACGTCAGGGATATTCAACAAATTGCGCTGTTATCAAGGCAAACTGGACTGAAACATCTGGTCGATGCATACCACAGAGTTACATCAGAATCCTACCAACCGTTAATTATCGACATGCGATCCAGCTGCCCAGACTATTTAAGGGTGAGATCTCATGTTTTACCAGAACAGGAGCAGCGAATCTACGTTAGTCAGACCTTCAAAGGTTTACCGAAACCATGTCGGAGCGTGTGAAATCCTTTGCGCCTTTTATCATTACTCTTAAAGGACTGAAACCCAAACAGCGGCAGGTGTTAATGAGCTACATGACTAAACCTCAACTGGAAGAGATTGCCGTAAACATTGTGAAGAACACCGTGACTCTGGGGCCACAAGACCTCGAGAAGTGTAAAAGGCATCGGAAAGCATTAAAGCTGCTTGCGTTAAGGCGTTATCCAATAAAGTCAAAGCGGAAGATTCTTCAACAGGGTGGATTCATTGGCGCAATTTTACCAGTTCTTGCAGGCGTTCTCACTTCATTAATCGGAAATGGATGAATACTTTATTGTACCGCGACGAGTTATGGAGGAGCGACTACATGAAAAAATTCAAGTTAACAAGGAACCTCCGGAAGCAAAGGAAGTGGTCTCCCTTGATACCCTTGTGGCCAAAACATTACATCGAACCGATATAAGCGAGTATGAAAAGGCGGACAAACTGACGAGTATTCTTGAGCGTTTTCTTGCACTTAGACCTATAGTTTTGCCTGGCGAAGATTCGGTGCAGATCCCATCAGCTACCGCAGTACAACCAAAGACACTTGCATCGACTCCACTAGAGGATTCGAAAGATATTATTACACCTGGCAAACGGAAGCTTCCTGACGATCAAGACCCAGATCCTGTCCCAAGAAAGCGGAAGCGACAATCGCTTTTTGATGAGAAGAAAAAGCGTAAATTCGTTGAAGACGCAGTAGTCAGAAGTGTTCGGAAACGCAGCTCGATTTTCGCCGTATCCAAAAAACGGAAGGATCTCGACGAGGCAAATGACCTCCCAACAGGCAGGTCGCGTCGAAAGGTGCAGAAAGGGGGGATCCGTTGGATTACGCTACCGTAATGTCTAGCTTCCTGCCCACAGTGCTTAGGCTGTGCCGAGTATTTCGAGTGCACTGTGTATCGCACTGCTGTAATCATGGAGAGACTGATGAAGAAGTACCTCGACCCACGCCACCCAGGAAGTTTTGGCGGCGTAGAGCGGTTCAAACGCGGGACCAAGGTCAGCAAACAGAAGGCACAGGACGTTCTGGAAGAAATCGATGCTTACACTGTAACAAAAGAAAACCGCAAACGATTCCCGAGGAACCCAATCGTGGTGACCAACTTGCGCCAACAGTACCAAGCTGATCTAGCTGACCTCTCCCGATATGCAACCGAGAACGCTGGCGTTAAATATCTGCTTTTTGTGATCGACTGCTTTTCCAAGAAGCTCAGCATTCAACCGCTGGATAACAAGACTGGCAAAACTACCAAAATTGCTCTGGAAAAAGCCTTCAAAGAGCTTGGTGAGCCGGAGAAACTACAGTACGATAAGGGCAAAGAAATTGTCAACAAGACTGTCAGGGCTTTTTTAAAGGACCGTCAAGTTGAGTTCTTCACCTCTGAAAACGAAGATATCAAGTGTGCAATGGCTGTGCGCACGATCAAGTCTCGGATATTCAGATTATTTCGTCATCGAGTTTCAACGCGGTACATTGACAAATTGCAGGATTTTGTTCATTCGTACAACCATTCCATACATCGTGCACATGGATTTCGACCAGTTGATGTAACCCAGAAAAATTCGTTAAAAGTTTACAACAAACTACGAAAAATCACAACGCAGAAAAAACCAAAGTACAGTGTGGGTGACGCAGTCCGCATAGCCATCAACAAGGCAAAGATTGAAAAAGGCTACAGCTACCGATTTAAGGAGGAAATCTTCTTCGTTTACGAAGTAATAGCACATTCGATTCCAGTGTACCGCTTGAAAGATTACCAAGGTAACCAGCTTAGTGGAACGTTCTACGAACCGGAATTGTCACTTATTCGGAACGCCGCAACTAAAGAGCATACCGTAGATTTTGTTGTGGAGCGACGTGGAAACAAAGCTCTAGTGCGTTGGTTAGGATACGGACCAGAGCACGATTCTTGGATTGATGCAAAATGTTTGAAGGAGCGCCATTCTACGTAACCTTGCCAAGCGATGTGAGCTCTGAAACAGACAACACCCCATCTGACTGGACAACCAAACTGAAACACCCTATCACACTGAAGGGGAAATGGGAAATGGCACTTGTGGAAATGCAGTATCTGAATTCGTTCTACACACTCCCCGTGGAGCAAAAGATTAAATTGGATATAGCGCATGATTTCAAATATACCAAAGACGAATCGGATCTGCTGGTCCAAAGCGTCGAACCAGTCTTCGTGGAAGATTACATCACTGTGCCTCCTGGAAACTATAAAAACGCTTCACTTTTATTGGAAACGATTAATACATTGGCACCAGTAATTGGGAGTTATTCACTGCAAAAATCCGTCGGAAAAGACGTTACTGCTTCAGACTACGATGACAAATCTACTCTGCCGGACAATAAAGTTATTTCAGTGCAGTTTCTTAGCCCCACTAATCATAAAGTCAAGCTTACCATTGGGAATATTCGAGTCAACGTATCTTTCCCACCGTGCTCGGTTACTCTGCAGAAAATGCTTGGGTTCGATCAAAGTGAATTAAAACCGCATGTAATTGACGAGACAGACTCAACCATACACGGACCTTTTCCGTTCCTGAAAACGAGCCACGTCAAGTACCTCGAATTCGTCAAAAACCCACCACCAGAACCCGAATCCACAACATTTATTTCAGAGAGACCCGTTAACACCTTACTAGGGAACCAAAGTTTGTATGTTTACAGCGACGTTGCTGACTACAGTTTGATTGGTGATACCGCTGCGCAGTTTTTGAGAGCTGTGCCTATTAGAGGAGAAGTGAACCAGGTCGTGGAAGCACGTTTTGATATTCCTCACTATGTACCTGTCCTTCGCCAACATTTTGAAACTGTTCACCTGACTATTGCCAATGACCTGGGTGAAGACGCACGATTTCAAACGGGAAAGTCGTTGATAAAACTGCACTTCAGGCCGCAAAGGTTGTACTAAGATGCCGCTCGTAGCCTACGTTCCAGATCCTCGTCGATACGAGTCTGTTTTTCTGAGCCAAACGGGAGGTAGTGCTCTTATTCGATACCGAGGAACTCTACAGAATGGATCAGGATTTCCACAAATACTGAAAAATTTGTTTGCAAAAATATCGTCTTTGGCAAAACCAATCCTTCGGCGTGCGGTGCCTCATGCGAGGGCCGCTTTCGAAGCCGCAAAACCTCACTTGCAAGAAGCAGCTACCGGGGCTATTAAAGAAGTAGCTTCAAAAGCTGGAGAAGCCATTAACAAACGACTGTCTGTTCAGGAAGGCCAAGGAGTAAGGAAGAAGCGACGTATTAGCTGTAAATCAAAGCGTATCAAACGCATTCCACCAACTGATATTCCGGACTTTTTCTAAAATGGCCATGTTAATGATGGAAAATTCAGAGCCGGCAATGCAGTTGGAGAATCAGTTATTTGCTCTCCCAGCTACACTAACCGATCGCTGGCGCACGGAACATGAAAAGGTCAACCCGACGACTATTCTTACAGATAACGGTACTGCTGGCGATATCAACTTTTTCATACCCCCGAGCACTGCAGGACTAATCAGTTTGGGAGATATGATACTGGAGTTGGAAGTCGGTATAAAGGTTCGCAAAGCTAACGGTGAATGGGAGTTGATTACCGCTAGAGACGGAGTAGCACCGGTCAACAATTTTCTGCATTCGTTGTTTTCGTCATGCCATGTAACCGTGGCTAATCGACTGATTTCGGACGCCGCGACATTTTATCCCTTTCGGGCGTACTTGGAATCCTTATTATCGTACTCTGTAGACGCCCAACGCAGCCAGTTAACTTCTGCCGGCTTTTATATCGACACTCCATCAAAGATGAACAAGGAAAGCGAGAACATGGGGGAGAAGAAACGTGCAGCACTGTTTAATACCGGAGAGTATGTTCAGCTATCGGGGAAGTTGTTTTCCGATATTTTCGATCAAAGCAAACCGTTATGCACCGGAGTGCCAGTCAATATTCGTCTAGTTGTCAGCCGGCCAGAGTTTTCTCTGCGCGCATGGGACGCTGATCTGACAAAATCATTCAAACCGTTTATTCGAAACGCCCGTTTATCGATCCGTCGATACATTCCATCACCAGACTTTCTCACTGCTGTCACTGCCGAGCTTTTGAAAAAGACAGTCAAGTATCACATCGAACGTGTTGTTATGCGTGTGTCCGATATACCGCAGCGTACACAAAGCACGGTGGTTAGCAACTTGCAAATTGGGCAGATACCAAAGGTTGTCCTCATTGGGTTCGTGGAAAGCGATGATTTTCACGGAAGTCTAAAAACCAACCCCTACAATTTCCAGCACTTGAATATTACGCAGATCAGCGTCGAAGTGGATGGACAAAGCTACCCTACAAAACCGTACATGGCTGATTTTGGCCGGTTGTTGGGATTGGAATGCTACGATGGCTTGATGGATACCCTAGGGATACGACCGAACCAGAATGGGGGTGTGCCGTTCGATCGTATGGAGTACATGAACGGGTATACTGTTTTCGGGTTCGACTTGACGCCTGGTCATACCGGTCGTGGGCCATTGACTTTAGTGAAACAAGGGAATTTAAGCGTTTCTGTTTCATTCGGAAAGCCCTTGGAGAAAACTGTTATGATGGTTGCCGTGCTAGTATATGACAGCATAATTGAGATCAACCAGCACCGACAGCTGATAGCAGACTTCTCGACATGAACAGCAACCAAATAGCTAGCGCACTGCAGGAGAATGCCGTTACTGCTGAGGTGTTTCGCGGAGTGTTCCCTAGCGATCAAGCACCAATAACCTTGAGCCCTTACCCAGGAGCATGTGTGGTCAACACTGACGCGTCTTGCGAAGAGGGATCGCACTGGATTGCTTTGTATCAGGACACTAACGGCGTCATGGAGGTGTTTGATTCATATGGTCAACCATTGGACTCGTATTCCAAAGATTTTTCTACGCTCGTGACATGTAACCGAATTGTTGATCAGTCGGAACAGTTTCAGTCCGACTTTAGCACCACATGTGGTCAATATTGTTTGTTTTTTATTTTGCGTCGAGCCCATGGTGAAACTTATACAAATATTGTGCACTTGTTTACCGATAACCAAGCAAGCAACGACAAAATGGTATGTCAGTACGTGAACTCTTATTTTAGCATTGATACAGCACTGGTGGACGGTGCTTTTATCCGTCAGATTTGCAAGCGGCTAAAATGAATGAACAAAAAAAAGCAACAAACTCACAACCGTTGTTTGTTTTTTCTGTGTGCAACATCTCAGATGATTAGGAACAGTAAAGACAAGAACCGCTTAGTACACATCGAATCGAATCGCTACCGTTGCAATGCCCAGCAAATGCAACGGCAATGGAAAGGAGCAGCGGAACAAGCGCCGTTTAGATCTTCGTTCTAATAAAATGTCTCGACATACTCAGTTGTTGTATTGTTCTGACGTTCAAAGCAATTGCATCTTTTGCCGTTATCAGTATGTCTGGTAACTATGCATTATCAGCCGAAGATCTGCTTGCTGCTGCGGCAATCGCCCAGATGGATGACTGGATATATGAAGACCCAGTTTTATCCCCGGGAGACCTTGCTGGTGCGGCCGCAATTGCTCAGATGGACGACTGGGTTTACGAAGACCCACCGCAGGTTGGCGGAAACGAAATGCGCATCAACGAGCATGTTGAAATTGTGCCCAGAGGACACCGACATTCCCAAAAATACAGCCTGCACTTTAAAACGTTCCAGATTAAGCTGACTGATGTTGCTGATCTTGATGTTTCGGATGCTCCTCTGATTATCATGTGTGTATTAGAGCATGTGCTGTCGACCGTGCTTGCCAGTGTTGCAGATCATGAAATGGTTAGAGTTTGTATCGACTCACATACTCTTTTGCGACCAATCTGGACCCCTCCCATTATGAAATCCCAGTTGACTATTCAACGATGGATGGACGAGGTCATGCGGGTTTTGCAGTCACGCACAGAATTTGCCATTGACGACAGTTTTGAGGTTCGTGTTGACCACACCGAACTCCCGTCAGGAAGGTGTAATCGAGATGTCCCCATGCTACTGCGTAAGAAACTGGAACGCATGAAATCTGTAATCGTTATCAAGAACGAGGACGAAATTTGTATGGCAAGAGCTCTAATCATGGGGAAGGCATATGCGGATGGCGATCTCTCACTGGTGAAAAAACTAAAACGCGGTAAACGTCTTATCCTTAGAGAAGCGAAGCAGATTATCGCGCAAGCCCATTTACCGATTCGCGCTTATACAATAGCCGATTTACCAGCGTTCGAGGGAGTTTTGCCCGATTATCAGATTGTTGTTATTAGCACCGAACACGCAAACGCCGTTATTCATGGGGGTAAGCCAAAGCAAAAGCGAATCTGTCTGTTGCTACATAACAACCATTTTGATGTACTCAAATCGCTTCCCGCGTTTTTCCAACGAAACTATTGGTGCTTTGGGTGTCACAAGGGGTACGATCATCGTGAAAAACATCGGTGTGCTGCGAAATGTAATCAGTGTCTAAGTGCTAAATGTCCAAGGGATCAGTCTGTTCTTCTTTTATGCAACGATTGTGGTCGACAGTTTAATGGTCAGTCATGCTATGACGAGCACAAGCGGACGAACAACGGCAGAAATCGTATGAACAGCCTTTGTGTCAACATTAGGATGTGTCCGACATGTCACTGCGTATTCTCGAATCTCCGTCGAAAACCCACCAACCCCCATGAATGCGGCGAATTGTACTGTAAACACTGCCAAGTTTATCACCAATCTGGATCGCACCACTGTTTCATGAAGCCGCGACCGGTGATGCCTTTCCAACAGCAAAAGTGCGAGGACGCCCAGTTTCTGTTTTTTGATTTCGAAACATCGTCGGTGATGATGGTGTTCTTCGTCCGAATCTTGCGGTAAGCAATCTTATTCAGTGCAAAGCAGTTGCTAGAGTGATAGAGCGTTTTCGTGGTAAAATATTGACTTGGTCAGTGCATCGAGAAAAATTAAACAAAAATGAGATTTGCTAGGTGTAAGTTTAGTCATGGGTAAAATGTAAAGTTTTCAGGTTGTTCAGAATGACGAGGGGCAAGAATGGATATTTCCCCATGATGGTGAACCTGTGTGCGATGTGACTGACCAGCTATGCACATTCTTGTTCAACGATAACCACCGCGATCACTATATAATTGCACACAATTTTAAGGTACACAGATACAACTCGTTCTTCTAATTTACGTAGATAGCAACTTTGTATGATAGGCGTTCGACGGGTATTTCATCCTGAACTGGCTCCTAAGGAATGGTATCATGCCCAAGGTGATAATGAACGGCGGAAAAATTTTGCAACTGGACGTCCCCAACTGGAATATCCGGTTCCGAGATAGCATCAACTACAACCCCCAGAGTCTTTCCAGCTGGCCGGCGACCTTCGGCATTGAGGATGCATCGAAAGGCTCTTTTCCACATCGTTTCAATCGACCTGAAAACTGGGACCGAATACTAGAATTTCCTCCCATGGAAGACTATGGATATCGCTCGATGAAACCAGCTGACCGTTTAGCTTTTTCCGAATGGTACGCTCAAGAAGTGGAGTCGAAGGAGAACACTTTTGACTTCCGTCAAGAATTTGTCCAGTATTGTCGCAATGATGTGACCGTCTTTCGTAAATGCTGCATGCAGTTTCGATCGCTATTCCTGGAAATCAGTGGTGGACTATGTCCTTTCGTCTCAGCGATCACAATTGCTGGTCTATGTAACTTGTACTGGCGAACCCGTCTTCTTCAAGCCGATCAGATTGGTCTTATTCCGCCACAGGGATACAGGGATACAGGGATACAATCTGAACAGAAACCAATCCGCAAAGGCCCTGAAGTGGATGCGCTGGATGGAAATTGAGGATAACTGCCAGATCCGCACACGGTCTTCGGGGTATGAGTTTAAAGTGGGTGCATACTTTGTTGACGGATACTGCGTGGAGACTGGTAAAATATATGAGTTCCATGGGTGTTGGTTTCATGGGTGCCCTGAGTGTACGGCTGCGGATACTATACACCCGTTTCGGAACCTGACCATGGAGAAGATCTACGCCGAGACGGTACATCGTGACACGCGTATCAGGGGGATGGGTCATGATCTTCTGGTCATTTGGGAGCACGAATTCGACCAGGTCGTAAAGGAGGTGCCGCACTTTGCTGACTTTATCAATGAAACGACAGTTTTCCAACCGCTGCGTCCCCGTGACGCTTTTTATGGGGGAAGAGTTAACGCCACGAAACTGCTGCATACCGTTACTGGAGATGAGAAAATACGCTACTTTGATGTCTGCAGTGAATATCCCTACGTCAACAAAACCAAACGCTACCCGGTTGGCCACCCCAGTATCATCACGAAAGACTTTGATGATCTGTCAAACTACTTCGGACTAGTCTGTTGCACAGTTCTGCCTCCAGGAGACCTGTACTTACCGGTTCTACCGTACCGAAGTAATGGTAAACTTACTTTCCCCTTGTGTCGTCTTTGTGTGGATGCCCAGCACAATTCGGCGTGCACTCACAGTGATGAACAGCGCAGCTTAACTGGGACTTGGTGTAAGTTTTCTAAACATTGTCCCCATAGAACACCCTTGACAATACATTGCTTCTAGGTACCCCTGAGCTCATGGCAGCAATTGATCATGGATACTTAATCATTGACATCTTGGAGGTCTGGCACTTTGAGCAGCAGGAGGATCGACTGTTCGCAAAGTATATAGATCAATTCTTAAAAATAAAAACCGAAGCGAGCGGATGGCCTAGCGACGTGACCACCGAGGACCAAAAACTAGCCTTTATCAATGAGTTCGAGGCCAGAGAAGGTGTTCTGCTAGAGAGGCAGAAGATCGAAAAGAATTGCGGGATGCGAGCGCTAGCAAAACTGTGTTTGAACAGGTGGGTATTCTATTCGACTGTCATGGTGATAATAATATAAGATGAATTTTTCTTTCAGTTTCTGGGGTAGGCTGGGGATGCAGGACAACAAACCGAACACTATGTACATAATGGATCCAAAGGTGTTTTACCAGATGCTGCTATCGGGTGAACATCATGTGCACTCATGGGATTTATTTGGAGACGAGGTAATTCAGATTACCTACACAAAGGAGCAAGGATTTGTGGACCAGAACCCTCACACAAATGTTGTGTTGGCAGCGTAAGACTTTCACCGTTGCAAAATATGATTTGGCTAATGTCCAGTGTTCGTATCATGTACAGGTTCACGACATGTTGGGCACGACTACATTTGTACAAGTACATGGAACAGGTGCAGGATCGCCTACTGTACTTTGACACAGGTAATCATGGTGATGAAGTGAATGCTTAACTGCTCTGCATGCTGATGAGCGTGATTTCAGATTCTATCATTTTTGTCGATCACCCTTACCAACCGAAGCCTGAGACTGGAAAGTTTTTGGGCGACCTAACGGACGAACTGGAACCCGGTCAGTTCATCACAGAGTTCGTGAGCATTGGGGCAAAGACCTACGCATATAAGACAAACGACGGAAAGTGCACTGTGCGTGTCAAAGGGTTCACTCTGAACGGCTTAAGTGGCGAAACTCTGAATTACAACAGCATGCTCGATATTTTAGAGAAGCGAATTGATGCTGTGAATGTACCGTATCCAAACTCAATTCAGCGTGTTAAGAAGTCGTTGTTGCTTAAGGATGTAGAGACATCCAAACAGCTGCGTTTAACTTATGATAAGCGTCGAATTGTCGATTCTTTTTGGAATACATTACCATACGGATATAAGCTGAAGTAGATATTACTGTTTTTGTGGCTTGATTTTTGCAAAATTGAACCCCATGAAATGTGACTAAGGATACTTGTGTCACGGAAGTTACACAAAGATAAAGTCAACACTTTATTGGAAGTTTGAAAATAAGTTCCAACATTGCATAGTGTAAGTCCACTTCAGATTTTACACCCAGGAAATTACATTTTCCACTGCTGAAAAGGACTACAGTACACATTGGTAGTTTAATAGCCAGTCCTAGAAATCGGTCTGGAAAATATGGCTGCTTCATTACGTCACTTACTAGGTTAAGGTCAAAATGCTGCTCAAAATCAAACGTTCCTACAATGTTAACAATTTTGTAATCTGAAATGCTACACTGATATCCCAGAAACATTAGGCGTTTTACAAAATAGTTCAAGACGTCCAGCGATTCGTCTGGTGTCTTTCCACCGTTAACTGTTATTTTACCATTCCTGTACGGTTGACAATGGGCTTTGAAAGGTTGGAGTCTTCGCAGCAATAAGCCAGAGAAAGAATGTGGTAAGTACTGCGCCATTCCCAGTCGGCCTTCAATGTCAAACAAATCAAGGGGGCAGTTCAGCTTTGCAGTGGCTACAATGTTGGTTATCCGAACCATTCTTGTATAGCCACAATCCAAAAACGATGGCTTTGCGTAGAGTCGTTTGTGGAAAGCGTGACAGCTGGTGGAAGGTGGGACAGATTTGGTCTTCAAGGTTGGTCACTTCCGGCACATACCGCTCGAGCAGTCGGCACTTTTCTAAACCTTTGGCATAAAACGCAATGTCCGAGGGTCGGCCAACAAGCTGAAATATTTGCTCGAAGGCACACGTAACCTGGTTGTGACGGTAGTCTCCTTGGGTCTTCCAAATCAGGCCATGGGAGTGCTTTGCCTGTCGTTCAAGGTCCTTCGAGTGCTGACTGGCTGCTCTAGGAAGAGTGAACGTAAAAACACCCGTTTCCGTGTTATCAATGCAAAAAAACGCTAATTGCTTGATATATCTCTCCTTATTGATAACAAACCAGTCAGCCTCAAGAATGCACCGTAGCGGCATTTTAAAACTGAGTGTGGTGATGCTAACCATGACTACTTTAAATACTGTCATGGTGAAAATTCGGCCAAGGCAAGACGGCAACGGAAAAATGCAGCGCAGAATTGCATCGCAGAGGTACAGCGCAAATGGAAACGCACTGTGAACAGATGACGGCGTCCAAGTGTATTTAAGGCCGGCATCGTATACCAGTCGTCCACAGCACAGCTTCGATTGAGTGTTTTTTGCGTTAGTCCCAAGTTTATATTGAATAGATCTTGTGTTTACCTTGTACTTTGTAATACTTTTGTTATCATGGAGTTTATTCCCGACTTTGTGTCAACCCAGCCTGCGCCGAAGGCTCCACCCGCAACGCCAGTCAAGACCGTCCGAAAGATTGTCAACAAGAAACGGGTCCTGGACGAGGTCAAGCTGAATCTGGCCAAGAAGATCAAGGAGGAAGAAGAGCCACCGAAACACCCGCGGTTCACCTTTCTCCATGACGGCCACTCGGTTTACAAGATTGGATTCGATAAGTATGCGTATGTTACCTGGCAGAATTCTTCCACCGTGGTTGTTGCCGGTGAATGGATCAAGCAGAGCGATGGATCTTTCACCCAGACATTGGCAAAGACCGTGACTATCAGCAAGGCTGGGTACATGCGACTGGCTGGACTACTTCTCACAGGGAAAACCGACCTCTGCATGTTCGAAGTCACCGAGTTTTGCGACAACGGCTAGCTTTCCCCGCTGTATGCCCTAGACAATGGACTGTACTTTGGCTGGAGTAGATATAACCGCGCCAACGTTGCCACCATTCGTCGATTCTTCGTTCGCAGCAACAATGACCTGATGCCGACAAAGCTTGGGATTTCCTTTGGTAAAAAGACTTACGATGCCCTGAAAGAGCTCACCATGGACATGACCCTAATGAAAGACATCATCAGCGTTGACGAAGCCCACAAGGTCCCCATGAGCCCCAAGGACGGCCTGACCTTTGGTTTGCTGAAGCAGGTAAGCCGAGTTTTGATTGTAGTTTTCTCATTGTCATCAGAGCGACTTAATCCAGAAAAAACAATTGCATATTATTTGGTTGTCACAAGGTAAAAGAACAAACACTTCATTGAGTTTAAATCCATGTCACATCACCATGATTGCTTCTTTAGGCAGTTGCTGAGGAGATGGTTGAAATCATCAGCCGTATTCGGGAAGACGTGGGAGGGCGGAGCTCATCGGAAGCCAGCGACGAGGAATGGTCAAAGGCGGAAAAGGTTCTACTGGATCGTCGTTTTGTGGAAGCATTCCTGCTGGATGCTGATAAAGTGGACATGGGGCAGGTTGTTGCGTTGGATGTTAAGGGGTATTTGGCAGCAAATCAAGTTGAGTTGCGTGCCATGTTTGTCAAGTTGATTTGAGCTGTTAATTCTTGTTGTTCTTGTAGTACTGTTATTATTCTAGAACTAGTTGTTTGTTTCCGTAACGAGGTAATGATATTTATTGATTTATTAGCAATGCAACTTTTTTGTCTACTGTCAAGGGTAAACTCCATTATGTCTGTGTGTGTTCATAAATTTCCTTGTAATTGTAATTATAACAAAATTTTCTCGGCAGTTGCTTGAGTTTATAAAAATACTGCAAAATGTAATACAAAAGTAAGATCTACAGTCTCCCGATCCGACAATAACACCACTCATACACAAGCGCATTACACATACCAAACAAAAAACGGAGACGACGCTCAGAAACGGAAAGAAATAAGCGGACAAAACAATACCATACCAGTAAACGAGAATATAGGATGAACATAACAAAACAAAATGTGATACCAAGACAAGAAGTAAGTTTAGAGAGACATCAGATAATCCACAGCCCTGTCTAGCGAACTGTCGCGCTTGCGCTTGCCGCTTCCGGGCACTCCGCCCAATCCTTCCTCTTGTTCCTCCCCGGGAGCATTCGCCACGGCTTCCCCATGAGCGCTACCCTCCGAGCTCGTTCCGGCCTCCCCCTCATCCACCTCGGAACCATCATCAATCTCCTCGACATCCCCATGACCCCCTTCAGCATCCCCCTCAAGACTTGCCTCCGGTTCCTCTTCCTCATCAGCAGCACCCAATTCGGAATCTTCATCATCATCCTCCTCGATATCCCCGTGATCCATCTCAACATCTCCCTCGATACTCGCCTCCGGCTCTTCATCTCCATCATTGCCCACTTCGGAGTCTCCGTCATGATCCTCTTCGACATCTTCATCCATCACAACATCCCCATGAACATCACCCCCGTCGCCCGCATAGCAAATATCATCGGCTCCACTGCAGCCAGCACTTTTTTCCGCGGAGTGGTCGAAGACTTCCTGGCCACTTGTAATCGCCTCCTCGACCAGCGTGGAACTTGCAGCAATTGGCACTACCGCTTCCACAGTAGGCTCCGTTCCGCCAAGATCAACATCGGCGACGCTCACTGATTGAGCTCCTTCAACTGCTCCAGTTTGGTGAGCAACCTACAATGTCAGTTATGTAAGTAATAGTCGGCCTTACTTTACAATTATTCTCAAATGGATTATGCTGATTGTTGAAAAAATTCCCAACCAAGAACCAACCATTTTAAATCCGGAATGTGAAATTAATGAGAAACGTGGGTTCTGTATTGTGCTTAGCGTGGAAGTCAGTTCTGATCATGCAAGCGGGGCAACCTTACCTGTACCTGTTCCGCAGCCTTCGCTTGATCAGCTGCCTGTACGGCAACCCCACGCTTAATAAGGGCCTCCGACGACTCGGCCTGTCCACTAGATTTCCCCTTGGTGCACTGCAGCACTTTCTTTGGCATCCCGCCGGCAAGATAGTGGTTCCACTCCTCCTCCCGAAACACACGGCAAGGGGCCTGGGCTCCTTTTCCTCTTTTCCCCAGAAGGTGGGTGTTCATGACCTCCTTCACGCTATCCCCTTTCTTCCCGAACAAACAATAGGGACAAAAGTATCGCAGCGATCCGTGCTTGCTGGTGCGCTTGTCCTTCTGCAAATAATATATTTTATATGCTACTAAGCAAATGGTCATCACATTGTCAAAGTGGTATTATTATTATTATCATTATTGTTATTACATAGAAGGTATCATTGGGGGTTCACGGGTATGGTCAACCACAGCATCATGGGGATTGTGTTTTTTTCAAGCCACGTATAACAATAATTTTTGTTAGCAAAGTTAGAATGTACCTTTATTTCCGCTGAGGTTTTCCGACCCTGTCCAACAACAGTTTTCTACAAATCAAAAGCTGCTAGTTACCGATACAGCAGATGGGTACTAAGTGTACCTTCGCGCCCCGCTCCAGTCGCTTCCGGCAAGTTTCCTCAAAAACATCACCAGTTACAGAACAGTTGGTAAAAAAAAACAGATACGTACCTTCTCCTTCTTTGCCGGAGCTGACAAGATAGGTTGAGTCTAAACAATAGTTCAGCAAGGTCAAACGAAGTACATTTAATACCTAATAACACCAACCTTGTCTGCTTCTCTTTTGAGGACTGCGTCAACAGCAGCCAGAATACGTTTTGGACGACTCATTGATTCGTGTAACTAAAATACATTCAACCGTCACATGGGGGGGTCACATGGGGAAACTTATAACGATGTTTCTAATGCAGACTACGACAATCATGGTAAAAATTGTGTTAATCATTGTGAAGAAAACTTACACCGACAGCCTCCAGCCTATCGGCTATGCTCGCCCCTGGGCTTCCGATAAATCGTGCCGGCTTCCAGAATCCGTGAGATTGTGGTAAAACCAGCGCTTTGAAGGCCAGAGAACGGCGTGGTAGAGAGACAGCACGAGAGCTGTTGCGCAGTTGTCGGCCTGGGTAATGTGGGATCGACCATGCACGCGGCGGGGGGCAAGGCGGCGGTGGGAACCGTGGTGCCACAAAAGATGGATTATGCCACGGGTTTTTATCCCCAGCACCCTTCTTCGCAACAGCAGGAGACCGTGCGCTGCAAGCCCGCTTCTTCACCGCCGTACGCGAGGCTGGGGCAAGCCGGTTAGGGCGAGAATGTTTACCCGATCTTCGAGGGGGTAACGGCGTAATGGACCGTGTCGTCGAATTCGCGGATGCGTGGCACGCCATTGCAGACTTTCGTGGGTTGACAATGGTCTTCCTCGCCGTGCCGTAAGACTGCTGTTTTATGGCAGGTGTCGGAACTGGAGAGTCAGCAGCGGATGAGGCCAAGTCCACAGCAGCAACACAGTCGTTGCCAACCTTGGGCACCACTTCCGAGCTCGGCGCGGTCACGAACTGATCCCCATCCATGCAGGCCACTACCATCGTCGCAGCAGTGGTGATCTCTTTTCCCGACACAGAAACGCCGTCGACCCTCGCATCGGTACGGATGTCCCCGACCCCCGCATTAGCGACGCACTTTTCCCCGATCATGGGGAAATCTTTGACCACCTCTGCCGTAACGGTTTCCTCACCAACCATCAGGGCATCTAGGACTTCCGTAGCAGTAGAAATTTCTTCCCCAACCATAAGGACACCATCCACATCGATGGCTTCATCGATTTGTAGGCCGCTCGGGCTGGACGGCGGAGTCTCATGTCGACTCTTACCGTCAGATGAGGGACCGGAGATAGAGTCATTAGGATCATGGGGAACTGATGACGGTGCGTGTTGACGCTTAGGTGAAATAGTCATCTCTGCAACACAAACAACCACTCAAACAACATATAGCGACATAGTACCAGCGTGAAAACAAGAGAATAAACAATGTAATATATTTCAACGTCGCAAACTTTCACATTACACATTTCAAATCACAAACAAATACAGATCGACTAGAAAGAAAAACTGAGTAGTATCAGCTTTTTCCCTGTTACCAGTACACCAATTAGAACGTTCCTACACAGGGAACTATATCACACAACAACAGTATTGCAAGTGTAATTCTAGTTTACTTACTGATTGATAAACAAAGATCAGCCAAAGGCAAAAAAATCGCAGAAAGGTGACGGGATATCCCACAAAGATCTACAACACCGTAAAGACCACGACTGACAACGAAATAAACAAGAAAAATCAGTTTTCGGTTTCGAGAACCCAGACGTACCAGATAATCCTACACTAGGGTGAATTTTCCGCACAAAGACCGATAAACCGCCTCACACCCGTCGCAACAACTTTCAGGTACAATAAGTTTGATCTCTAAATAAAACAACTACCAAAACAAAACGATTGTCAAACTTTAGACAACGAAGAAGGATGAAGAACCATCAATAAAAACGAATTCAGTGGAAGTGACGCCGGCGAATAAAATTAATTAAAAATAATTTTCATTTATAGTAGCTGTCGTCCGCGCTTCATCCCTGTCGCCTATGCTATATCTACCGCGCCTATGGGGGGGCGCCATGCTATGAACAAACTTGTTCGATCCGGCATGCCCCTGCTGCTTTGTACGTTGTGCTTAGGCGTCCATTTTGAAAATGGGAAGCCCACACTCAAGATGGTGTGGTAGCACGCGAAATTTAAGTGCCCATTTTGAAAGTGGAAATCCCACACTCAATATGGAGGGTTTGTACGTGGTATTTAAACGTACATT
>JAQGAU010000964.1:0-22327 GCA_034698045.1 Paramacrobiotus richtersi | reverse complement strand
AGACACTGGAAGCCAATACTCTGGCGATATCCAACGGGATTACCGATGCCGAGGAAAAGAAGGCGTTCGGAGTTAGTTTACTGTTGGCTAATAGTCCGCTGTCGCCTAAATTCGTCAACGGAAGCTACGGTAAGCGACTGTAGAAGTATTGCTTTGTAGCGCTCACATCAGGATAAACTTTATCCGATAAAGGACGGCACTGTACGTTTTTCCGTGGTACCTCCACATTACAAAACTAGGTTAAGACAGAGGATAAGATGTACCACTTGTGGAAATCTAAACTTATTTACTTTTACTGATATTAGTGATATACGATGGTATACACATAAGTACCTGAAACTGTTTAGTGCAATATTTAAAAAGGTTGTTAGAAATAACTGTATAACGTTGATCTAAGTTGAAGTATGTTGTAATTGTAGAAATATTTGTACATATAGCGGTACGTATTCGAATAAAAACGTCTTGACGTATTGTACATGTGTATGTGTATAGTATTTGTACAGCATATACGTGCATATTTTGTAGTTACTCTATTTAACAACTTTATTCTGCAGCTGCAATATTTGGCAACTCAGAGATCGCAAAGGAATTCGCCCGCCAGCTGAACCGCCAACTCAACCTCCATCACATGCAGGGTCGCCGTCGTCCCTTCCGGAAACAGGCCGACAAGATGGGCAAGAACCGTCAGTACAGTCTTGATTCGCGCATCCAGTCCATCTGCGACACCATCGAGGGTTATTTACCCGACCTGGACGAGATGAACTCGGAATATAATGACGGCTCCCCCGGCGAGCAGGAGCTGGAGGAAAACGCCGACCCTGGCGCTCCCAGCGGAATAAGCGGCATGGGAACGGGTGCTCGGGGACGCTCCAAGTCCGTGTGCATGGCGGTATTCGAGCCGAATGATCCCGAGGATGAGGATGCGTATCAGCAGTTTGCTAAACATATCATGATGCGGTATCGGTCGCCGTCGCTGAGCGGGCCGACTGGTCGTGGCAGGCCGGCAGAGGTAGGGGCGAGTTTAAGTTTCAACGAGTAATTCGAAGAAAAAACCATTTCTGCCACTTATACTATATGCACAAGCATTTCTGCCACCTTCCGTGTAAACTTACGGGTTAACCAATTCATATTCAGATAAATCCAGTGATGCATCCAACACTTTCAAAAAGTTAGAAACACAAAAGCGTCATTGCGTTTGATAAAAATCGAGGAATAATAAAAATCTCCGTGGCTGAAATGCGTGATGGTGGTGGTTTAAAGATCTTGTCGCTCTGCGCATCTTGGTATACGGAACTTGCATACGGGGCGGCAGAAATGCTTGTGCGTAAAGTGTGTGTGGCAGAAATGGTTTTCTCTTCGAAGTACAGTTTTACCACATGTTAGGAAAGGTGTTGGTTGCTATAGACAGCAGGATGGTCTAAACTGAACTCAATCTTAAAGGGAATTAAGGTGTAATAGTTTGCTCGCCCAAAAATGCTAATGTGGCTGAGCTCTGTAAGCTAACTTCCCAATCAAAATGTTCTGAACTTGGTTAAAGTTTGGACTTAACATTAGGTGGAGGAACCGGAAGAAGGGGATGATGGTGATAACAAAGACCCTAAAGAAGCGATAACCTCACCGATTCCCCCTAATGGGACGCTGTTCCCGGTACCGGCTATACAGTTACCGGCCGGCGCGGACAATTCCAACGGAAATCGTTGATTACACGCTTTAAGAAAGGATACAATATAATATTATATACATAGCTTTATGCAGCATGCTGCCGCCTCATGCAAAATTTTATCGCAGCATACCTTGTAAAAAAAGGTTCATTGCGTTTCATTGTCAGGTTTTCGTTTGTCAATCACATGGCTAGAACATAAAGGCAATGCAACGGTTTGAAGAGTATGATTAAACAGCTGAACAAAAAATATGTACGTTGTCAGAAGATGCGCACATAAGAAACAGACAAACAACATTACCGGTTGTCCGTGTAAAAAGCCAATGGTCAACACCACTTACCAGATGCCCTGTCTGTCATTTACAATCATTTTTCCCTTCGTGCAGTTAAAAACACTTGCAAATTCCTCAGAATTGCTGACCACACCGTTGACGCGAAATTTCGCCGGACTGTGGGTATCCAGTAACAGCCACATCTTTTCCAGTTCTGAACGAACATGTCCACACCACGACTAAAAATTATTAACTGGTTGCTATGGACTGTGGTTAGTCTAAAAATTGATCAAAAGTAAAACACTCACGTGAGCATATGCGATAAAATACATTTGATCGATTGTTAGGTGCTCCAAACCGGGAAGCGACGTTTCCGGTGCTTTCTTTTCCTCGGTGCGCTTCTTATATGCCTACACAGTCAGACGATAAGCACATCCAGTTTCTGGGATAGAGAGCTCACAGACAAAAACTGGGTGGCTTTGTGTCTACAGTACCAGGCGCGACGCATGGAATCCTCCATTATCAGCGATATTTTCTCCTTGCGTAAGGTTTCCGTTGACATGCGAGCCGCTTTCCATCTGATAGCCATCATATTGTTTGATAATTCCAGCTGCCTTTTTGTCGTACTCCAATCTGTCACCATCCGTCCACCAGTTTCGAAGGTTCCCGACGTTGTCGAATTTTGAGCCTAATGGAGATGAAACGAGGTCGATGAGTTGTAAACTATAACGGTACTAGAGCTGCAACACAGCAAATATACTGAATTACTGACGCACCTTCGTCATCAAACCCATGCCCAATCTCGTGACCCACAACACTCCCAAGACCGGCATAATTGATGTAGTCTGGTAGTGCAGCGTCAAAGAAGGGGAACTGCGAAATTCCGGCCAATATTGCTACAGTCGCATATAACAAATTCATCGGTGTTGCTAAACAAAACGTCTTTAACTAGACGAAAGAATACTGACCGAGACCATTTGCGGTAGGGCTATAGTAAGCATTAATGTCCGCAGTATTCATCGAATCAGGATCCTCCATTATCTCTTGTCTGCTAGGCGGATGCAGCAGTTTTTGAACGTCCCTTGCAAAAGTCACCTTTGCTTGATTTGCTGCCAGTTCCAGTAAAGAGGATCCCATTTCAAACTAAAAACGAGAATGCTCAATGATGAAACTGCTGAATGCGGCATCTCAAAGGTCGTGCATTACATCTTTGTAATACTGGTCCATTTTGATCGGTTCCAGGAAATAGTCAAGGAAGATTTCGTATTCAACCAAGTTATCCAGTTTCGCAATAGCTCCTTCCCTGGTAGTCGGATTCATCCACGCTGAATTTTTGATTATTTCGCGATAAACCTCTTTAATATCGGAAACCATTTGCCGGACAATCGCCCTCGTTTCTTTCGGAACGTTTTCGACGTATAATGCTCCGGTGGCCATCGAAAACATCGCTTTTGTATAATCGACACAATCCTTCCAGCGAGGCTCTTGCTCAGTTGTACCTAATATTTTTCGCTGATATGCCTCGAAGAATTCTCGAACGTTTCTTGGCAAGGCGAAATTGTAACTGCTGAGTAAAGTGTAACCAAAAAAGTTAAGCAAATTCCGACGACCAGTTGGGCTGGTCTCTGCTTCAAAAAGCTTTTCGTCTAACTGCCGAAAGCTTTCGATGTTGGCAACATAAATCATTAAACCATCGTTGACGAGGAAAGTGGAGTTTTGGTTTGCGATGATTTCTTGCAAAATATTGGTTAGATTCTTCGCGACGGATGACTTTGAGAAGTATCCGGACTTCAATTCGCCGATGGTTAACTGTTTGTACACGAAATATGGATCTCTTTGCTGAACGGATGGTAAGGAGATCTGCAAGACGTAACGGAAGGATCGCTGTTCATGCTGAAAATCTACCAGAAAATGAGAATAAATACATTTGAGAAAAAGGTCATCCAGTCCACAATCCCTGCAGCGTCGCTCTCGATATCCATGGACACTGGTGACGGATGGTTGAAGGCGTTGCTCAAGGCGCTTATTACTCCATTTAGCAAATCAAATGTGCCGTTTAGGTAGAGAGAACGCATTTCCGAGTCTTCTATGATGTCTTTGCCGAATCCACCCACCACTTGCAAGAAAACTGCAATTTCCGCTGCTTTCTCAAGGCGATTGCCGACCGCAACGCTGAGCAATGGGTGGATTGCGTTATGGTTTGACAGGCGAGTAAGGTGAGTAGAGACTGGATCATTCAAATCGGGAATCCAGTTTGGGGTGATTGCTGGCCAATGGTTTATTGTTGCTCCGATTGCCGCATCAAAGGAGCCAAAGCCCTCAGCAGCAAGCTTATCTGTAGCAATATGCGATAGATTATTTATGAACGACGTCATCGCTTAGTCTGTTTGGCCGGGCAGTGCCGTTTCATAAAGTCTTATTAATGAGCAGGCCGCACGCTTTACTTGCCCTCGTCCATGCAGCGTCGGAAGAACTCCTTAGCGATCTGTTTCGACTTTGGTTCACCTTCCTCCTGGGTGCGGTTTAAAACATCTGAAACCGGGTATATAATACATTCATGGCTATATGTAATGCGTTTCGTGCCACTGTTAGTACGAAGAATAGGAAAGACTTTACCTCGAAGCTGTTCTTTAACCGTCTCGTCTAACACAGTGATTATGTCCATGGCCGGTTTATCTGGCGGAAACGGATGTGATTTAATCCAGTTGTTGCACGAGTATGCGAAGAAGTCTTCACAGGGATCGATGGTGGGATCTATAGATGCCAGGAACTCTTGCGCTGAAGGTAGTTATGTGGAGTTTTGTTAGAATCAACTTGTTTACGTTGTACAGTGAAAGTGACTTATTACCCGCTCGTGGACATGTCTGAGTACGGCAAACAGTCTCCGTTGCAGAGGGATTTCCGTTCGTGCAAGGCTCTTGCGCAAGTGGTTGGTGTTGCTGTTCGCTGTCCATGCCTTCCTGAGCAGATATCTGCAAACCGAAGACCAGAAGACCAATCGTGGCAACAGCGGTTTGGAGGTAACCAGCACTGTCCGCTGTTAATAGCATGTCTTTATAACGGACAGAAAAACTTGAAGTCTGTGGACTCGGTGCTTTCCAGACCACACCAGCGCTCTGATGATTTGTATGTGAAATGGAAATTCAAAAACTTGATAATCGCACCCAACCTATGGAAAACAATTACAGCAAAATCTCTTAAAACTTCCGTGTTCCATTAAATAGTCAGTTAACACTTTATAAAAGCGTCTTTTCTCGGACATCGGTAAAGTGTGCGATATGGCACCAATGGCAGCAAGAACAACAATTGTTTATATAGGTGTTAATCGTTCAACTTGGCTGCTCCTGAAAAACTTGTCTGATTGTACAGGCGGTGTAAATTGCGTTAATCGCTCGGACATGCCGAAATATTTCCATGAAGGATGCCATGGTACTGAATGGCTAAACTGGCAATGTTGACATAATGTGCTACGGAAGTATGATCTTCTATGGACGTCGTGTGCTCGGCGTGGGGTGCTGGTGCTAAGCTTTCAAAGCAGCTATTGAGGATCGATTTCGCAATGTGCAAATCTAGACTTCTTAATAGAGCATCTGATTTCCCAGTTAACTTTTGTGTTACACTTCTCAAGGTCGAAGAGGTAGAACTGAGTGCGCTTTGTTTGTTAAATAACTTACACGGTTGTGACACGAATGTTCATGTGGGATATGAATTCGCATCCCATTACGTCTGAACTATTTACTATATCAGTGTGCTCCTACTCGTATATGTAGGCAGTTTTTTGCGCATAATTCTCCATGAAGCCCCGGCAAATACTAGGTTTTCAGAAATTTCGAAGCGACGACGAAAAGCGATTATTTCGTGATGCCAAAACAAGACCGGACGTCGAGCTACTTCTTGTAATTCAGATACATATGATGAAACGGTGAAATAATGAAATATGGTGAAATAGTAAGGTAGGATAAAGCATACAGACACAGCAAACAACAACTAATTTTGGACTTTTTTCGCATTACAGCAGGCAAACAGGATCGTTTTTGTCGCTCATACAATACTTATATTGGCGCATCTTTGGCACTGTATGGATGGTTATGGACTCATGCTTGCCACATATTGTTAACAGAACCGTTGGTCATAATTTATGCAACTCTGTGGGATGTTGTATCCGAAAATAGCTATTTATAATAGCGGGATTTCGCAAGGGCTTCGATTTGCTCAATGAGGTTGGACTCGTCCAGTACTGGCCATGGTCCGTTATTGTCGAGAAAAGCACACGCCGAAACGACGACAAACAGTTTAGTTCCCATTTCGACTTTTTCCAACTCGGCCTGCATCGAGGTTTTTATACTCCTCTTCACCCGTGCTGCTACTTGTTGCGTGGTCTCGGTTGTGCTTCTTCCCATCATTGCAGCTTTCTTAAGCTCTTGATCTACCGCACAATCCCCTTTGGTTCGCACGAAAATAACCATCACTCCGGCGCTTTGAGCTTGCTTTGCCAGAGTAAAGTCGATTTCGGCAGTGCGATTCGTGTCACTAACAATCAACAGTACATCAAAAGCAGCCAGTCGCTGCTCAGCGAAGTAAGTCGCGAAGGGACAGTTCACACGGTTCGTGCCAGGAATGTCCCAAATGGCAACATGGGGATATTTCTGAGGCTTGTATACTCTGGCTTCTCTAGTTCCGACTTCAAAGTGTCCAACTGGTGCTGCGCGGGAATCTCTTTCCTTGTACCCGCAGATCCCGTTAACTAAGGATGACTTGCCGGTGCCCGTTACGCCACATACGGCAAAGTTATAGTAGTTTACGCAGTCCATTCCTAACTCATTGCGCAGTTTTTGCAGCTCATGCTCGGGAAGACGCGCGTGACTCTCGATCTGACCCATATCCAGTTGTGAGATGGCAGTGTTAAGAAATCAATTTCCTAACAACGAAGTAAAAAATGTATTCTAAGGAACTGTCTGAAATCACACGATCCTTCAGTAATACAGTGTCACAGGTACTATAGATGAATTATTATTTATAGTCAGCTGTTTTGTCTGTCCAGCCTCGTTATCAGTCGTGTGTTTAATGGGTGCGACCGCGCTGAAATGCTGTTTGGTAATAAAACTTGATAAAAGAGAACTGGTATCCGCAGTTGTTGCTAATCGGTCCTAACCCTGCTAACAACTGCAACAATTAGAACGCCCTTTGACTTTCGTTTGTAAAATCCTCCAGCCATAAATCACTCAGCACACCTTAGCGCGTTAATCTTTTGCAACCGCAAGCCCAGTTCCTTGCATCTCATTCGATGTACGATGAGCGCCTAATTAGTCATACAAATAATATAGATAGTCAGACTTGTATTCCATTGGTACATTGGGGTGCTGGTTTATGATAACAAGTGTAGCCAGCTGACGCTGGTAATTAAGAGAACAATATGCCTTGTTTCTGTAATCCTAGATACAGAGTAAGCAATGCTATTTTTCTCATAATTACTAGCGAGCGTCTGCGAGCCAGCATTCATTCTGGGTTGGATAAGTACTGGATCGTACAATAAAGTGACTGTACTGCATGTGCACCCCTTCAGTCAGCATTAATAGTTAGTACTCAGAAAAAGTGCGCCTCATTCTGAAAACTTCAAAGCGCATTTCCCGTTAATTCTTGCTTGTATGCTCGTTACTGACAATAAACGTGGCTTGTAAACTATTTCACACGTGGTTCGTAAAATCGTTTCGTAATAGCGGCTACAGTGATGACCTCGGGTCGAACGCCCTTCCGCCCCTATTTTGAGAACATTAATAGGGATATAGAACGACCGAAAACGGAAGAACCACAACAGTTCTAGCGGCAGTATGAACGAATGCAGAAATTACCAACAAGCGACAACGTGCGTGAGATACGGGCCGGGCGCATCGGATCACTGGGTACGTGTGATATGCGTCTCCGAGGTACATATGACAGACTTCCTATTAATGCTTGGCTGTATGGACGGGAGGTGGACAAGGTTCTTCTGAACAAAAAGTTCTATTTTGCATGATTTGGTTTAGATTAACGCCGTTTGGTTCAAATGGTGCAGTCGTGTGAACAGCCTAGGTTCCGAACAAATTCGCCACCATGGTTATACAAAAAGGAAAAATCGTCATTAACGGTTGCAGTATGCAAGCTAGCAAGGGCGAACTCTCATTGCAGGCACTCAAGAAGAAGAACCCATACAGCTATGACATACAGTAAGGCGAAACATAAAGCAGGTAGAGAACAGTGGGGCTAATCAAAAACTTCATCTGTGCCGTTAATCAAAGTCATTGAACCGTGTTAGGTACAGCACTGCTTCTAAAAAAAACTACTTGCGGCGACGGGATTCTGCTAGTGCTTCGATTTGCTCGATGAGGTACGACTCATCTAATGGGGGACATGTTGCGTTACTGCCGTATAAAGAATACGCCGAAATAACGACAAATAACATAGTCCCCATTCCGATCTTGTCCAGCTCAGGAATTACCGAATTTTTGATACTCCTTTTCACGCGCGTCGCCACTTGTTGTTTTGTCTCCGTTGTACCGGCTCCCATCATCGCAGCCTTCTTGAGCTCTTGATCCACTGCTGCATCCCCTTTGGTCCGCACGAAAATAACCGGTACCCCCACACGCTGAGCCCGTCTCGCCAGAGTACCGTCCATCTCCGTGAAGCGATTCGTGTCACTAACAATTAGCAGGACATCAAAGGCAGCCAGTCGCTGGTCAGTGAAGTAGGTCTCCATGGGGCAGGTCCTATGATTCGTGCCAGGAATGTCCCAGATGGCAACATGGGGATATTGCTGAGGCTTGTACGCTCTCGATTGTGTGGTCCCGACATCATAGTGTCCGATTGCTGCTGCGCTTGCTTCTCCTTCTTTATAGCCGCAGAATGCGTTGATTAATGAAGACTTGCCGGTGCCCGTTCCGCCACATACGGCAAAGTTATAGTAGTTGACGCAGTCCATTCCTAAATCATTGCGCAGTTCTCGTAGCACATACTCGGGAAGACGCGTTGGAAGCGGACGGCTCGCGATGAGACCCATTTTAAAATGGCAAGTGTCGGTGTTAAAAAAAGTTTTTGGAAAACTACAACCACTTTTACAAAGGTAAGAGGCGGCTCGAACTGGCAGTAACTCGAAATCATAGCTGAACGAATATATACCCTTACGCTGTCGTCTGCCGCGCCTATGATGGGGTGCGCTAATAATGTCTTGGTAATTAAACCTCGATAACAGAGGATGTTATCGCGCAGTTAATGCGACCCATCGGTGGTCATCCCGTCAACAACACCAGTAATAAACACACCCCTCGGCTTCTGCTTGTGGCCTTGCCTTGTTCATAAATCACTCACTCAGGCTGATCCTTCGTGTTTGGCAAGCCATTTAGATGCACCTCTTTTGCTGTACAATTAGATAGCCCGTCTGCTATTGTGATATTATTACCGATATCGCAAATTGTGATGCTCGCACCTACATTGCACTGAAAGACGCGGTGTTGCTCGCGGTAAAATGATAGTAAGCGTTGAAACGTAGATTGGTTAGTGCTACAATGGTTGGTGCGATAAGAGCAGCCAGTGCAAGAGGCGTTAGCTAAAAGACCGGTTATTCCATTAAAATGCAAGACGCGCGTCGCCTTATCAAAACATTTATTAGGTTGGGTGATATGGCAATTCGGGCAGTGCACCATCTATCGCAATCTACCTCAATGAATCATTCGAAGTTGCTTGAATTGCATGGATAACAGGCCGTGCCCAGTTCGCAAACCCTGATACGACATAGCTGAACAGTGATATATAAAGAAGAAAATCTGATCCATCGATAAAGTACAGAGTTTAGCAGTTTCATTTCTTCTGCCTGCGATCATTTGGTAATTTTTAACAATGGGTGAACAGATCACTGACGATGAAAAAGATCTGGTAAAGCAAAAAATTGCTGAGCTGTTTATGCAAGACCTAAATACGGCGGCAAAAGTCCTGGTGTATCTGGACAACGACCAGCGTTCCGACCACTGGCGAAGCTTAATACGAACAGCAAAATCGGGGCCCGCTGACCTATTCATCATTTACGTTAAGGAAATGGCCAGTACTATACGTATGTCCCAAGAACGGCTAAAAAGGTATTATGTCCTCGGCATGAGTCCGCCTGATCTTTTCCATAAAATTCTTTTCTAGTATTGCTTATGATAAAAAGGTAAAAGCAGTGAACTTTGAAATTCAGATTATTGTATGGAGTGTCACCGTCGATGCTAGTCCAACAAAGGACATGCTTTAACTAACTGGCGCGTTTCTGCCACTCCATTCCGCGTTCTGTTTGCAGCATTTCTTTCCAAGAATTTGATATTCAACCAGCCACGTATCAGAATACGCCCGAAGGATCGCAGCGTGGTGCTGAGTACTTGAAAGTAAGTTGTTTCTCTTCTTTAACCCCTCTCGTGTTCTCCGGGTGCACCTAGCTAGGTACAGTAGCCCAATCGCTGTTTCATTTCGAATTATCGTTATTATAATTATTATATACTAAATTAAGATCACTAAATTTTGTCGACTCACGTGCGTCTATGCCGAAGCTTTTTAGGAAGTCGAAGAACGGTCGCATATTAACTCCACATAATACGGAAAACCGAAAATCTGCAGCAAAGTGTACTTTTTAAGCTGTTGTGCAAACAGCATTCATTTTTTTCCGTGTTGCACCGCCTCCGTAGTCTTGGCTGTATTTGTGAATAATAACCATTCTTCTGTTTGGTTGATCAGGATCCGGGGCCTCCGTTACATTCAGTAACAGACAGCTCAGATCACTCTGCCCTGGAGCCTGACACCCGTCTAAATAACACCCTGCTGAAGCGAACCACTTTTCAAATTGCCGCAATCGGCCAGCAACAAGTTGGAAAATCAACACTAATCCAGCAGTTACAACGGCTCTATCACTCACTGCCTCAGAATACAACTGGCGACAGTGGATCTTCCTTAACCTCGGTCAGACTGAAGAATAATGTAACCATTTCTGAACTACCCGCCCTTGGATTAGCCAATGATGCTCCTGCGACGTCCCTGTTTAGCCGGCGAAAGACTTTCTACGAAGCCAACAATGTGGAGAAGTATGACCTGATAATCCTTCTGGTTGGGAATCGTTTCCGGGAAGACGACGAAGCGATCATTCGTTCGGCTAGCAGCGGAAAACAAAAGCAGCCATTGCTTGTGGCTAAGGTGATTAATAAAGATCCCATCAAAGTACTGCCACAACGAGAACTGGATGCCATTGAAAAATCGCTAATGGATATTAGCGCGTTCTTGAACCGTGCTTGCTACAGCAACGCATCCGTGTTTGCCGTAAATCTACTTACGGATTTTTCCAGCGCTACGTTCCAGTTGAACGAGCAGCAGTTCCTAGATAGAATTCAGATGCACTGTGAGCAGTTTCTAAAGACTGGTCAGACATACTAAAAAGGTGCGGTAATTTAAGCATGACGACAAGAAAAGGCTTTTCATATTTTTAAGCTTGTGAGAGTAGCCCAGCTAAAGTAAGTAACTAGCGCTAGAAGTAGTAACAATTCCTGTTTAAATTTTTCGAACGTTGGCGCCTTCTGCCCGTGTCCGCTCCTCACTGGTGCTGTCCATGTGGATTCCGTAAAGCGGATTTATTCTGCGTGTGCTACCACTGATTAGAGTATTTCCTTGCGAATTAATAAGAATCTATCCAATATGCCTGTAAAGTGCGACAAATCTTTTGACGTCCTCTACACCAATCTTGTAATCATGGAAAGCAATGGTACGCTTGTTACTGGTTTTAATAATTAGTGTTTCGCAACATGTAGTAATCTGTGCGCTAGCGTTATCAATGAGAAAGGAATAAACTTCAATTCTTGTTACTGGAGGATGATGTACTTCGTGCATGCAACAGACTGAAATACACGTTCAATTTATCGAAAAATGTACGGTACTGATGCATACACTTCATGCTAGTTTCGGTACGAAATTCAACGTAACTTAACAGCAAGTTGAGTACAAGTACATTGTTTGGCCCAGTATCAGACTTTCTGCATGATAAGATTAAAACATCGATCACCGAAATGGACAAAGACTGTTTACGCACCAGTCGTCAAAAGATATTGTTGTCTGCTGATTCACCGATAGTATGACTATCAGAAGAAAAAGCAGCGACAGAATGGCAGAAGAAAACGAAAATTTAAAATCTGTTTTATTATTCGTAACGTTGGTGTGTATGTCTGGTCGACAACTTATGCATGAATTAAAATGGCTACATGGAAGATTGTTATGATTGTGTCTTTTCTTCTGTGCATTTGCACACTTATTGCTGGACGGAGCTTGCATCGCGATGAACCCGTCAACTCGGGACATTATCTTAGTCCAAGCCTGGGTTTGTATAGATTATACAGGCACATGACGGCAAGCGAAACGCGCAAAAATGCAACCACATGGTACACCGTTAATAGCACGGGTACTGCAGCACGATACAATGACTATTGGGATACCAACTGGGATTCCGACGGTGATGGCGAGCTTACCACTGGCGGAATTGTTATGATGGCCCTGGCTGGTGTGTTCATTATCGCAGCTTGCTGTATGTCCATATGTAGCCGTATCAAAAAATCCCGTCGGAAGCGCTCGGTACCGCCTGTCACGTATAACGCGAGCAATCCTGAGATTCAAAGACCGGTAGTGGTTATCGGTGATTATCCAGCTCCCTCTTTGGTTCCATCTGTTAGGATGCCCTTGCCGCGGTTGCCACCGACTGATCTGCCGCCATCATATGCCGAGATTGCTACAGGCTTAAAGGTGTCAGACATGCCTGTTCAAACACCAACGTTCAAGAAATGAGCCTGTTTAGATTTTTACTATAAAGACATGATATACTGCAGCTAACCTTTGCTTTGCGTGGCAAACTGCGCCAGTATTTGTCTTGCTTTAAGTGTTTATTTCCCGTTTAGTAAACGACATTTGAGCGAGATGTGAACCTCGTCTGCAATTAATGCAAGCAGCGGAATGTTCGTCATGATAGTTAAAATTTCGAGATTTTTCAGAGTTGCCAGGCGAAAGCACAACCTCTGTTGAAAAAATGCTTCTGTCAGCGTCGTTCCGTTTTCGGAATCAGATTGAGATAAAAATGAGTACTTCGATACAGTACCTCTGATGAACGCAGCGGCGTTAAGGCTATATTCTTCCCACGTCACAACGATTGGTGCAAACAGAGCAGCTGCGTACCTGTAAGGTTCTCAACAAGCTATGTTGTTGTTTATGATAACCAAACTTCAGTAAACAGTGTCCAGAAATCCGTTTGTGCGCGCAACGGCTGGCTGTTGCACAATGGCGGCAAAAAGTTTAAACACGTTTCCTTCTCAAATAATTCAGCGTTTCATGCAAACCTCTTTATGCTCACATCAAAAACTGCACATTCATATGATGATCGTTCTGAACCATTTTCAACCCCAAGGTATGTTTCAGTAATTTTAAAATGAATTTCAAAAATTTTAAAATGCATTTTAAAATTTCAGGATCATACCTGCGGGCTGAGAATAGTTCAGAACGAGTATCATATATATGTGCACTGTTGTGATTTCGCTAATACTTAAGACACTACACAGAATTTCCCCTTAACGCGACTTACTGCAACAGCTCGTCCGTATACCTATTAGTATACGGACGAGCTGTTGCAGTAAGTATATACGGAAGCTTTGACGACAGGCCCTCTGGTGTTCCACTAGCTGTACATTAGCTTCAGATTCTTTATGCCCTGCTACGATGCAAAAAAAATTCAAGCAAACAGATATGAAGGTACTGGTACTTGAAAGTCAAGGATAATCAGTGATACGCCACCGCTACAATCTGATATCATCGTGACAATTTCTTTCAGAATAACGCTGCCATTAACGTGTGCAAGACGGCGTGACGCAAAACTTTGTCTCGAGGCTTTAACTGGTTGTCGGTCATTGTATGCACAGTTGAATTGCTGGCAATTATCCACAAACATCACATGCAGCCGTGCGTTAAAACACAACAGCAACTTTATGAATAACGCTATACTATCATAGCTGGACGTGCAGGTTCTTTTCAATCTTTTGTATTCTCACTCGGCCCTTTTCTCGTCTCATGCTGCCGAATTGAGTAACTGAATGTACCTGTACTAGACGTATTTGCAGGGACGGATAGCGCTTGATTTACGGCACTTAGAGTATTTAACATGGACATCGCTACGAAAGACAACATTCCTGGACCGCCGCGCTTTTCCTTAGCTTCGGTGGCAGTTGGCGACCCAACTAGCATGACCCTTGTTGCCAATGTAGACAAGGGTCCGCTCCTCGTTAGGAATCAGATTGCAGATTCAAGCTCCGTTCAACCGCAGTCACTCTCATGCAAACTGGCGAAAAAGTGCAGATGCAGCCTTTTCGATCTCGTACATGGAAAGACACGCGATCTGTTTCGTTCTAACGCTGAGAGTAACAGCGGTGCCTCCAAAAGTCCAACCCCGATGAACTGTCAACTTTTATCGCAGCCCAGAACCGCTGATTGCGGAAGTGCACAGATGCTTGTGCGTTTCTACTCTACAGTGAAAACGAAGTACAACATGTGTGTAGGCCTATGGATATCGACCCTATTGGTAGCCCTCTACATTTCCCTGGTTGCGTGGCAGATTGCGATGGGAACGTATGGAATTAGGCTGACAGATAGATACTGTAAGCGAGCGTGTTTATTAGACACAGTTATGATATGAAAGTTTATTGTAGACGAGTTGCCTAGTAGATTTGTGGGTTCTGACCACGACAAACTTTTTCCGCCAGTAGTTATTATGATTTCGAATTTAGGCACACCAGACAGTCATGGAAGGATTTCCTTCAAGAATATCACAGTACCAGCTCCTTCGAGTGCTTCCATTCCAGCAGCATGGATACAAGCAATGGCTAACGTATCTGAACCACGTCAATCTTGGAACTCCGTACTCCCCTCGGACGGGCCGGAACTAACTCTAAGAAAGCTGTGCTTTCGCATTTTCTGCAGTAGGTGGCAAATCGAAGACGGTGTAACAAATATACTAGCTGGAGTAAGGAAATAAGCTGTTGGGATTTATGGCCCAAAAGTGATATTACAGCAGGCGATTGTTAGGATAATGCGTACCGAACGTCAAGTGCTTGCAATTTGTTGCCACTTACTAATGCTTGTTGATTATAGTAGGTTATCTTTTGTCCGCAGGAGTTAGCGAAGAAAACTGCGAATGGTCGGACTTGTCTGCGTGGACACCGGGTTTACGAACGGATGCTCTGTGGGCGATCGTGTGCGGTGTCGGTCAGTTGTTTTCACTCGGGATTACCCTGGTACTGATGAGGTGGGCTAAGATTACCGATAACAGCGTTTGTCAGGTTGTGCTCTATTCTTTTTGTTTGCTGTGGTTTGTTTGCTTTGGGGCGTCTTGTGTCTTTTTCTTCATTTTGATAACTGAGGTACCTCTTTTCGTCACATTTTTCCATTATCGCTAGCTCGTTCCAATAAGCTTAAAGACGTGGTTTAGACGTCAAACGAACATATTTAGGCTTCAACGTGCGAAAAATGACCAGAAATCGGTTTTTCCTATTAGGCGGTTAACAAACACGTGATGGGTTGCGCGTATTAGCTGTTCATCAGTATTCTTCCTGGCTTAAAGTTTGACAGAAAATACCAGAGTAACCAAACACAAGTTTTGCAATCGACAGCCGAGCTCGGAATTTGAACCTCGTATACAATTTACTGTATACTTGCAACAGATTCCTAACAAAGAAATTTATTAAGAAACAGACATCTCTCAGAAATCCTGTAAGTCATTGCAGTTGACGTGTGAAAGCAGAAACCGTGTAAAAATGCCTCTACGGGCGTCGTTCCTTTCTCAGATACAGATTTACATGAAGGTTATTTCTTCGATTCACGACGTGGTCAAAATCTCAAAGACATGGATCAATACGACTTTTTCAAAAGTGAACGAGCGGATCAGCACTTAATTAACGACAACAGGTCCTCTGGTGTTCCCGCGCATGCTAACTCAGATTCATTTATGCCGCGCTACTAATTTGTATCCAGAAAAGTTCATGGAAACAGATATAAAAGTGCAGAAAAGCGAAGAATGATCAATGACATACAAATGATACAATCTGACATAATCATGACTGTCTTTCTCAGTAACGGTGGGATTAACATGAGACAGTAGTCACTGGCACCTTCAGCATGGCGTCATGCAAACTGTTGCCTCCAGGCTGGTTGATCGTTGTACCGTTAAACATGCATGACTGGCAATTCTCGTGAGTACTGTAACCATCACATGCACGTTACAAGTTACAGCAGAAAGTTCCTTTTTCATACTGGGCACGCAAATGGTTTTGCACGCAAATTATCATTGGGGTCTGTTTTTGCGCTCCTGCTTCCAAGTTCAGTGTTTGAGTAAACTTTTACAAACATGCTTGGCATTCGTGCAGTTCGATGTATGCCACTAATTCAGCAACGATGGACACCGCTTCGAAAGACGCTATCCGTGGACTGCATGCGCAGTGCGTTCCCTCAATTTCGGTGGCAGTCGTTGACCAAACGAGCGTGCAACAGCAGGAACCTTGTTAGTAACAGAGATAGTGGACCAGGTCTGCTTGTCGTTAGGGATCAGGCGGTGGATTCTGGTCCTCCGCATCCACAGTCCCTCTAATGCCATTTGGTAAAACACTATGGATGCAGCTTTTTCAATATTGTCCATGGAAAGACACGCGACTTACTTGGTTCGAAAGTTGATGAAAGAATCTGCGCTCCGGGAACTTTCGCCCGTGGGAACTTCCGACCCTTACCGCAGCCAAGAGGAATTGGTTGCGGAACAGCGAAGGACATTGTTCGTTATTGCGAAAGCCACTGCAGCTGGAGTAAATGCAGATGGATCCTGGCGGCTGTGATCTATCTGTGTCTCGTCGCGTGGCAGATTGCTATGGGAGCGGATGGAATTAGGATGACAAACAAATACTGTTTGATGAAGTACACATGCTGCCTGTGAGCTATACCATCTACAAAAATTTACATATGTCCAGCGAAAGTTTTAGCAGATTTATACGTACTCGTACTCATAGTTCTGGCCAGTTCAACGTTTTCTATCAGTCATTTTTATATTTCAGGTACACCAAATAGTAATGATAGCATTTCCTTCCGCAATATTACAATATATCGACTCCTCCAAATTCGTCAGTTCCAGAATTGTGGATATACTATAATTGTGGATAGTATGGAATGTATAATGAATGTAATAAAATACAATAACAAAATAATAGTAATAACGGTTTTGTTTGCCAAATTTCGTTTCTAACTAGCACAGATCTGGATAGTAAATTTATATTGTCGATAATATTCTGAATACGGATCTCAAGAAACACCTTCGGCTGCCGCCTCAGGGTTTCTTGAGATCCGTATTCAGAATGGGTTCGAAGACATAAAGTCCAGGTCTAACCAAATTTAAAACCTTTATGTCCGGCAAAACGGTTTGAAGGGCGAAGATTTCGCCCGGCGTAAATTTGGGAATACCAGAAACTTATTTTACCCATCCTTCCAGCGCCACGTTGAAGATCATTCGGACACTTGCCAAGAGCCAAAGTCTCGACTCACTCATTCTGTCCATCGCGTGCTGAACAGCAGATGACCAGCAATATTATTATATCGATAATTTTGGTCATGTTTGGTCAAATTGGTACACGAATGAAACTTGCTATCAACTGGGCCCGGGATAAAATGCCCGAACAATACCGATCTTACAACGACAGAAGTCACTCGAAAACTCTCGTATGAAAAATTCTTTTAGCGGTCCAGTTTTCGCCCTTTAGATGGTTTTGTCGGTCGGTTTTTTGGTTTGATCGACCGCTGCGAACGCGAGGTGTTTAAACTAGTCTTTGGGTTTGGTCGAGCTTTAAATTAATCTTTGGGTTTGGTCGACGCTTGCGAACATCGCAGTCGCATTTGGTTTTCTTGATGATTGTTGGTTGCTAATACCTGGTGGAGAACTTCACGCTACATCGATACAAAGTTCCTAGTTTGCTTTTGCTTCGTGCTGCTTTGGTCAAATGTACGAAGTAAAGATACGTACGGTACTTCGCTCCTTCTTCTCCAGTGTTTTGAAACAATTTTCAGTTTTGATCAGTGGCCGTGTAATTTTAGGCAAACTTTTTTCTTGATTATATTTCAAGTTCCGAGTATTATTACAATTCGAGGAGCAAAAAAAGTAAACTTTGCGGCCGGAAAACGATTTTGCTTAAAGAATCATCAAGCGCATCTGGTTTTCCTTGTCAGAGCATAGCAGATAATCGGTTTTATCGAGACAGTTACTACTGCATACTACTGCCAGCTAATAGTTAGTTCTACCTGGGCACTTGGACTGGTTGCCGAGTCGCTGCTGCTAACCGGACAATCCTGACGATTTATCCGCCATAAAATTCTCGGATGATTCGCTTTGTTCACTCCGTTCAGTTGCGTTCACTCAGAGCTATGTGGATAAGATTGGTCACTTGCTATTACTTGGAAAAATTGTATGGATGAGGTTAGTAACATTTTGCAGGGCCGGGGTAATTCCCGGCTAACTGAGCTCCGAAACAATTACTTAGCGGGCCTTTCGAGTGTTTCGCTTCGTTCGTTGCGAACGTGGGGTTCACACATCCGGTAGCGTTTTGGGTGACCGTTATGCGAGAACGATCCTATCTCTGTCGATCTCGAGCGCCTATGCAGCGTTTCGCATTGTGTCGATCGTACGTTCTGTTATCGAACTTTTTGTACTAAATTCCTTCCCAAGTAAGTACATGAAGCAATATTAGAAGGTTCGGTCCAAGTAAATGATGGTTACTCCAGAGGTTAATTGCAGACGCCGTTAGGAACTCTGAAGAAAATCAAATACTCTGTGCCACCGTTTTGCGGTACGGGCTATCCGAAAACAGTATACGTATCGTATTGAGTTATTGTGGTTCGGGTGCTTTCCTTGTCCCGGGACTGTTCTCGGTATTCTTCATGCCGAGCGTTGTGTTTGCGTGTTTTCCCTTCAAAAGTGGAGATACTGAATAATTGTTTCCATTTAGGCACTTTATACCGGTCAAATGATACTGTATGAAGTACTTTATGTATTTTTCTCAGCAACAAATCTGTTTTGTAGTAAAAATAAGTTCAAGGTGACCTTGAAAGTTTCACATTAAATTGAGTTGGCGGCATGCCGGTAACAACTTTTTTTTAAAAATGTCATGTGACGTAGTTTTCCAATGCGGGGAATCCGATGGTGTTATCGGATTTTGGTTATGTGTTGCGGTTATTCAGATTTTGATGTTACGGGGCGGCCGTGCGTAATATAGATCTAAATTCTTGATATCGACTCCTCCAAATTCGTCAGTTCCAGAATTGTGGATATATGGAATGTATAATGAATCTGAGCTTACAGCAAGCCAGTTCTGGAACATCGCACAAACATGGGATCGGCCGGAAGTAGTTCTGCGGAGATTGTGTTTTAGCCTTTTCTGCAGTACGTATATGGAATTACGATGACAAACAAATACTGGACGTGTTCAACGAACACTTACACAGTTATGGTACTCGTATAATTGTTTAATGCAGACGTTTAATGTTTAATACTCATAAGTCATAACTCATAAATCGCACTCATAACTCATAACTCGCGGTCATAAGTCGTAAACAATAGTCGTCATACCAGCGGTCAGTTGCGGTTACTGCTTAATGGTTTTGGTGACAAGTACTCTGTCAGTCACCACTGGCCATAATTATTCACCAACGTAGCTGTGGTTTTTCGTGCTTACTCGTCGCATCCTGGTGCCATACAGTGCTTTCCACCTGTGGTCACCTTAAGGCAATCGACCTGTAGTCAGTATGTTTCACGGCGATTTTTTTAGGCGCGCAGCCAGAATCAATAAAAGGGGATGCGGTGTTGCACTCAGCACTAAAAGGACCAACATGAACCAACGCAAAAACGAAAAGAACGCGCAGTATCTGTCCGTTAGCAATACCTGACTATGCTAAAAAAGGAAGATATACATGAGAATGATTGTTAACCAAAACCAGCCTATTAACACCACTGTTAAATTTCCAAACAAACTTTAAAAATTCGTTTTGAAATTTCAGAAAAATGCCGAAAGGCTAGTTTTGGTTTACAGTTTTCCTCTTGTATGTCTTCATTTTTCCATGCAAGTCTCAAAAGAATCCATTCAGAACGAGATTTTTGGTACACCGGTTTGTGTTCAAACGTTTCCCAGGTATTGCCCAACCGCCGGATACTTCGCGCTCTTTTCGTTTTTGCGTTGGTGTATGTTGGTCCTTTGAGTTCTGAGTGCAACACCGCATCCCCCTTTATCGATGCTGGCTGCGCTCAAAAAAAATTCACAGTGAAACGTACTGACTACAGGTCACTTGCCTTAAGCTTCAAGGTGACTACGGGTAGAAAGCAGCGAGGGACACCAGGATCCGACGAGTAAGCACCAAACACCACCGCTGCATTGGTCAATAATTATGGCCAGTGGTGACTGGCAAAGTACTTGTCACTAAAACCATTGAGCAGTGACCGCAGCTGACCGCTGGTAAGATGACCATTGTTTATGAGTTATGACAGCGAGTTATGAGTTATGAGCGCGAATTATGAGTTATGACTTATGAGTTATGAGTTATGACCAGCCATTATGAGTTATGAGGTACATATATAGCCAAAAGGGCTACAAAGGAGATTTTTTGCTTCTCCTCGCAGATGAAAAGCAAGTGCAGCGGATACATAGGTACCTGCATATGGACCTGGCGGCTGCCGTGTACATTTCGTTGGTCGTGTGGCAAATTGCAATGGGAGCATATGGAATTACGATGTCAAGCAAATACTGTACGATGACGTAATTATGAAAGGCGCATACAGTATATAAGTTATTAGTATATGAAAGGCAGCAGGCGTCTGATTTTACGGCAACTTTCCACCAGATTTAATCATTTACACGAAGTTCTAAGTCTCTAACCACTTAAACGTTTTTTTATCAGTTTTTATTATTTTTCAGGTGCGCCAGACAATAATGGTAGCATTTTTTTCCGCAATATTACCATAACGACTCCTGCGAATTCTTCAGTTCCTGCAGTGTGGGGACATGCAATGTGTAGCGAATCCGAGCTGACAAAAAATCAATCCTGGAACGTCCTGAGCCCTGGGGATCCACCGGAAGTAGCTCTGCGGAAACTGTGTTTTAGGATTATTTGCAGTACGTAACATAATCGAATTCCAACGTAAGAGAAAAATAAACTGTAAGGGTGTTATTGCCCCACAGTTCCGAACTGGTGCTTGTAAGGGTGTTATTACCCCATAGTTCCGAACTGATGCTACAGCACGAGATTGGGAAGGTAACTTGCACTCCAGTCAGACAACTCTCCCGGTACGATTGTTTACCAGTGCGTGTTGTTCATGCTGCACGCACTACGTTGTTATCCGTCGCCCACCGTATAGCTGTTGGTTACCAATTTCTTAATAGAAGTACTTCTGTTACTCTGTTAAGTCTGTTTGGAAATAATGAAGGTTCTATGAACAGAACTAATATCATTTTTTTCGGTTTCAGGGGGAGACAGTAGAGAGTTTTGCACATGGTCGAAAGATCTCGAGAGGTCGAGAGGTCGAAAGATGGGAACCAGGTCGCGCGAAAGATCTCTGGGCAATATTGTACGGTGTTGGCCAGCTAGTTTTAATCGTGATGGGCCGGATCGCGATGAGCCGGATGGCACTGATGTGCTTTACGAATCCAAATGGTACAATTCGCAGTTTCGCACGTTGCTTTGCTTTATGTCTGGGCACCTGGTTACTCTGGTGTTCGTGTGGTGTATGGTCTTGTTACATCTTTTTCGTTATTAAAGTTCACACGTCCCCTTTCATCGAGTTTTTTTCACTATGAACAACACATTCCAGTAAGCAACACGAGTAACCTTTTGGGGACTTCCGAGTTTGCACATCCTGGTTTAGTCAACCATTTTCATTTTCAAATATACAGTGTCATTTTGCAAGCCGGGCCGTACTGTACATGTCAGTGTTGGTGAATGCAGTTATACTTGCGGTTTTACCCGTGATAGGCTTGACGGTACTGGGCTACGCTGAGTTATCAGCGTAGCCCAGTTTGTCAGGTCACCAGGTTCTAGTACATATTATCACAGAAGACGCGACGTCCAAATGTGCCGGAGCGGCTGCTGAAGAGGCATCCGTGAAAAAGAAACACCATTATCGCGCAGTTATGGATCGCTGTGTTTTTGTCCCGCTAGCTTGCGAGTCTTTTGGGGTGTGGTGAGTCTGCAGTTGTTTAGTATAGAGAAATCGGCAAGAGGTAGTTTTTAAGACGACAGCTATTAGCCGAAAGTGGGTCGGGAAGAAGTTGTTTTTTGCATCTGCTATGTGGCAGATAATTGC
>JAQGAU010000963.1:0-22329 GCA_034698045.1 Paramacrobiotus richtersi | reverse complement strand
ATTAAGCTCAAATAAATCCACGTCGGAAATGCTCCAATTTGCTTTACCAAGCTGAAATGTATAATCGGGATGAAATAAGTTTCCGCGAAGTGACGTCCAATGTATTTGCACCCCTTACCGCTTTTTTAACTGCTTCCACTGGGCCAACACCCATAATTGTAGGCTCAATTCCAGCTTGTCCCCAGGAAATTATCCGTGCCATGGGGGTTAACTTTCGGGACTGCGCTTCATTTTCTGTCATCAGCACGACTGCGGCTGCACCATCATTTACTCCTGCAATTATTGTCGTCGTTTTACATTCATATCGTGCATTGAAAAAGCGTCAAAACTTCAAACATCAGTGCATCCATTCAAATCAAATTCTCAAAGTTAATTCTGTGCCTGTAAATAAGCTGATCAAAAAGTTTACCGCAGATTCACGTCATATCCACACAAAGAAAATCTTTTTGCACCAGTCATGGGAAATGTAATCGTCCTCAAGGCAAATCACAAGCAGAACAAAAGACTGATCACACGCTTGCAAGAATAAAGACAGCAACCGAAAAGCTACAGTGTCAATAACTGTTCGCATGCGTAAAATTTCTTACGAGTTTTTCATTTTATATTTTTTGTCCGTAGTTCTTTTTTTGCAAGAACAAAACCACCCTTGAGGGCATCCAGTGCCCATTATGCAAAAGCCTTCCAAAGCAAGCTTAAACACCAGGGAACTCACTATGCGGAAATTTTACAGGAAATTTTAACTGCTGTTACTAGTTATTGACCGCAAATTGCAATGGTAAGTACTGCCAGCCATTTCCTGAATACACACACATCTGCACCGGAAATTAAAAGCTGCTAAGGTTACAGAATCGGTCTGCATTGTACCTGATAAGTGAGAAATGTGCAGTTCACATTCCTTTTGAAATAAGCGGTACAGATATCCAGTACGTATCATATATCCACAAATACACACAGCGAAAATTTTATACTATAAATTGCTGATATAAGCTGCACAATATCAATCAACTAAAAACTGAAATTTTCATGTGCCTTCGCACAACAAAATAGATCTGTAAACAATAAATTTTGTAGACAGGCATTGTGAATATACGGTAAAGCGTTCAGATGTCAGGAATTAACGATCCTACTGCTACCTAGAATTCAAATGAACTACCTAACAACAATAAAGAGAACAGTAATAATAATACTAAAAATAAAGAAAACTGGCATACTAAGACTGAAATTACCTGAAGAATTTCCCGGAGTAACCGTCCCGTTAACTTGAAATACTGTACGCAATTTGCTCAAAACTTCCACGGTGGTATCCGGCTTGATGAATTCATCCGTGCTAACCTCCACAGTTTCTGTAAAAATTAAACAAACCAATAAAAAAACGATCTAACAGCAGCGTAATTACAATTTCCACCTCTTCCGCTCTGGACGGACACAGGAACAATTTCCTTGCGAAAGTACCCCGCTTTCTGCGCTGCCCCAGCGCGCTGCTGAGATATCGCGGCGAACTCATCCTGTTCCTGCCTCGTAACTTTCCACTTCTCCGCCACCTTCTCCGCCGTATTACCCATCAAGAAAGGATGCCCATCGGGTAACTTAGTAAACGCATCCGTCAATCCATCCGTCGTGCAGGTGTCCCGCAGCACCGCATCTCCCATGACGACCCCTTTTCTCAAATGCATCACATGGGGCGCCTGGCTCATGCTCTCCTGTCCGCCAGCCACGATAATTTTAGCGTCCCCATTCCGAATAGACTGATAAGCCGATATCAGGGCTTTCATTCCCGAACCGCACACCATTTGCACGCTCCAGGCGGGCACAGAGTTTGGCACGCCAGCTAGGACAGCCGCTTGGCGCGCGGGATTCTGGCCCTGTCCGCCCGTGAGGACCTGGCCGAGAATCACTTCGCTCACCTCATCCGGGCGGACATTGGCTCGTTTCAACGATTCCGAGATCACGACAGAGCCCAGCTTGTGGCCAGAAAGTGATGACAGGGCTCCATTCAACTTTCCGATTGGTGTTCGACACGCAGATACTATAACAACACTGGACTGTAGGGACTCGTGTCCATTGCAAACTACATCGGGTTGAAACATTCTGGAAGTCGGCGATACCGTGGTTATGGTTAGCGGCTGGGAGAACCTAGAATTCAGCTCTAAGAATGGAATCGTAGCGCGGACACATTTCCAGTTAAAGGTCCAAAAGTAAATCTGACAAGCGAAAACCGATCCGATAACAAACACGCAAGCCAATCAAAACCGCACTGCTGGAATCAGCTGATTATGGGGTAGCGTTACTAGCGCACAATTCGTCACGGCGCACAAAGCAATAATGAAGGCATTTGCGTACCGGAAGTGATTGACAGGATGGGAAAGTCAACAGCGCTTAAAGAATGCGGCAACGATTACTGAATTTCTGAAGCAGCTTTTTATAACAGGTGGGCATGCATTTTCCCTCGCTTCACAGAATAAACTAGCTGCTACGCGCGCAAAATTCAGCATACCAAAACATATAAATATTAAAGAAATATACCAAAGATGTATATGCCAAAGAGAAATCTACGTACATCAAAGACCGAAAAATGGAGCATGCATAGTAAATCAACCGTCTTTTGCTTGTTCGTTTTGTCACTTGTCGACGAAAGCTGTCGTGATAATTTTTTAGATGATTATTGAGCGCAGAGTAATATCGGCTTAAATTTGTGGCAGCTCTAGAATCCGCACAACCTTTGCTGTTGTGTTTTTGCTAGTTACGAGACGGTAGTTTGCAGTGATACGGCTACAAATTGTGATATAAGTACGGTTTGCAGCTGTGATATATATGTGGTCAGATAATTACCGGACATTCTTATGTCATACAATAATGCCCTTTAATGTCATACGGAGCTTATTGAGGAATATCAATATTATGGTGGCATATTAGATTTAAAACACTTTGATTCTAACAGCATATGACGTAAAGAAGTAATTTCTAATGTACGGATCCATTAAAATGGAAAACAGTTAGCTATTTTTTTACGGAACAGATATACAGTCGGTTAGGCAGCCCATCGTGATATATAATGTTCTTTAACGGCATCTGCAATCATTCGGCAACGTTTTTGTATAATTATATTTTATCTGAAGAGGTACCGTAAAGTACTTCCGGCCATATGCCTACATCTCCGCGATCCAGTGCGCTAGTGTACATGTGCCCGTGCTTACAGTATTAATTACTGGAAAGGAACTTGACAATGAACGGAAATTTCGGGAGCAGTGTTTTTTTCCGGTTCAGGTTCCCGCTACAATGTACGTATATAAAATCATTAACCATTGACTGCTTGTAAGCATTTTCATAGCGAAATAATCTGAATGAATACTGGCGCGCCCGGATCTGAGCAAAGAGAACTAGTAGTAATGACTGTGAGTCGCTGACGAAAAAGTTTTACGGTGTTTCCGCGAACCCGGCTGGTAAATATATATGCACAGCTTCTGGGCATATGCATCGACGGAATTAATTCCTTCTTCCAGGTCTTTGCCCTCGTGAACCCGAAGGTACACACCTACAAATGCAGATATAAATGGCTACGGAAATCAATCGAAACAGTAAAGGCGTAAAATTAATCTAGATTACGAGTTGCCTTTAAATTATTGTATTTTCCACATACTTTGATTTAATGTCACCTATCATACAATATTTCCTGACTGCTTGCTATAAACGTCCAGATCTTGGAACTGGTGTACCTTTATCCTAGATATCGAAGCATTGATGTATGGACGGTCTAGATCAGTATTTTGTTGTGCAAATTTAATTTACCGGGGCTTCTCATTTTAGCTAGCGAGACGACATCAAATTAAACCAACTGATATCAAGAGTATTTAGTACTCGTATGGACATAGTATATACATACAGAGCTCTGTAGTTGTTGTTCTTATTAATGTTTCGTTTGCGAAAATGCCATCATGCAGTTCACAGTCTTGATTAAAATATATACTGTGGTAATAAATGCATATGCAAAGCTATATAATCGAATTAGTATACGCAGTTATAAACCAGTAGTTATACAAAGTAAAATTGAGGTCGTCTAATGTATCCCTGCATCAACTCTTCCAAACCACAAAATTACGTCTTTTGCTACAAACATTCGTCGTACTTACGAGCATAGATATTCATCAAACTGTGTTCCTTGAACGCATGCTCGGCACGTTTTTGGACATTTACATTTGCAATCTACGTGGTCCCACACCCTGCAAACAACGTCAATGATCATTATTTCATTACGCTAATTTAAAATAAGGTCTGAACTTGTGGTCAACGAAGATCCATGTGCATGTTGGCGTTTGCTTACTGCTTGATCATAGTTATATAACTGGATTCATTAATCCTAAGTTCCCAACTAAGTAACTGAATGAACGCTTGATCATGATTGCTGCTTTAGTATATTTCACTACATGAGTAGCAGACCTGTATAAGTTCTGCAGACGTTGTCAAATTTTCACCCGTAAGTACATGACTAAATGCAAACGGCTTCGTGATCTTAACGGTAAACAAAAAAATGAACAGCATGAAATACAGATTCGATATTGAAGGGTACGTGTACCTGTGAGGGCCGCAGGTAACAATATCATCCTGATTTCGACATATGCATTTGCAGTTCGAGGGTTCGTATGTCTGGTTCGGTTTGCATTCGTCAGGACTCTGCTGACAGCGACAACCACAACCGAGATCTTCGGTCAAATTAAAGGTCTGATAGCCGGTTGGAGTAAGTTTTCCACTTCTATAGGCAAGTACTAGGCCCTACCGCAGAGTGATGAAATTTGTGACGCTTGTGGCGCAGATTTCCTTTGATATTTACTGACCTTTCGTTGCACTACGTGGGTCGCTGTGGACTGACATAAAAGATTGGAATGCCCGCAAACCCCTGTGCAGCGCTTTATTTTCGTTCCTGCTGGGTACACGACTTGAGCGGGGTTCTGGTTCGGCATTTCGATGACAGCTGTGAACGATTATGGATGTTACAGCATTAATATTATGATTATATATCTACGGTTCTTTTAATTACGATTTTACGGTTAATATTACGATTACTATTTAGTGTAGTATAAACCAACAAGCCGTACAAAATTTACATGCGGATGCAGAACAGCTAACCATATCTGTCAGAGTTGCTGCATGTGTAGAAACGAAGCTCGTTAATTTATAAAACGTAATTTAACTTTCTGTGCACCACTGTATAAAAATATTTTTTTAGAAATCTGCAGTTTATCCTGTTTGAGACAACCTCATGATCACTTACTCTCTCGCGGCATACATCCTGGATTTTCTGCTACAGGCATTTCTGGCGCCCTTTGAGGATTATAGGAAATAGCTTCTACAATTAGATCAAAATAACCGCAACGATCATATATATAAGTACTAAACGGGATGAAATTATTGTCACAATACTGATCATGACATGCACTAGTTTGATACTAATTGTTTTTACAAGAGATAACCTTTACTGTAAGTTGTGGAAAAATCATCATACCAGTCCGCAATTCAGGTACATATAATATCTCTATTTCTACTGATGGTGTTTCAGCATTAAGTATAATTATACATGTTTACATAATTACTCTGTACACCATCGTACATCACTCACCTGACATTCTGTTTCCGGAGGTAGCATCAGGACGCCGATCTGTATTTTGAATTGTGATTATTTTTTTAACTTATTCTTATAAATGCTTCCAATCCTGAATCATTTGCAGTCATATTTATGTGGATAGGTTAGCTCGACCCATTCGCTTGTTTGCATTATGTTAATTGTCTGTCTATCGTTTTTGTTCTCGTTATACAGAATATATAGTGCAATATTGCGTTATTACAGGATTTTGTAAAACTGATAATATATATATATTAATTACAAGTAGTAATTCTGGGTGGTATTACATATTACGTATACCTGGGCGGCCATAACCTCCAAAGTAATTAATTGATACAGCCATCGATTGCGGTTCGTCAGGTGAAACTGCTGAATTTGTTCCATATTTCTGCACTAGCTGATCAAACGATATCTGAGAAAGTTCCTTCAGGACATCAATAGGAATCTACAACCAGAATAAAAACATTAATCGAAATTTTTATCATAAACGCTTTCCGCTTGCTCCAGTAAATCGCAAATTATGCAGAAATGTTGTATTTACAGGTAAACATCCTCTGTATATCATGCTTTTATTTCTTTGTATTCTGACAAGTGTGAGGTCGGGCTAGTTATAATACGCGCCACCGGGCGCGCGCAGGGAACTGGATTTCGAGAGCTAGCGTTACGATTGATCACTAACATAAATGCGTAAAACTATCAAACAAATTGATTAAAAATCACATTGGATCTAAGAGGTAGTGTTGAAAACAAGTAAACGTTGTCCATATAATAAAAAAAAATTATTTAGAATGACTGTGGTACGCATAACGCAGAGTCTGATCTACCAGCAGCTTTAATTTGCGTCTAGAAACCCATTAAAAGCAGCAATCTCCGCTTCGACATACGGTTACCTACGTCGTTACTGAAGGTAAAAAATGGACGACAACACAGGAGAAAAGTCAGATGGTGGAAAATAAATTTACTGGATGGATGAAGATAATTCATTCTGCACGGAAACGGGAGTTTATCCTTAAGCTAACGAATGGTCAGTCCGAAACAATAATACTCCTTGTACTGAGTTGATGAGGGAGTTCCGTTAGCGTTTGACAATACTGCCTGTAACCCACTAACAAATAACGATAACCAAATAACAATCAATCTCACTGTCTCGGCCGATCAAGAGGTAGAAACCATCGCATCCATGAGGACATGAACACAAATATTTTTTTCTGTCTTGGTTTGGGTTGGTATAACTTTCACGCTGTAGTTTGATATTGAAAAATTATGATCGTGCAGCTGAAGTATGAATACGCTAGAAACCCGAGTTCTCCGTAAGCTGTAGTGCTATTCAACAGAACTGTGTCGATTTTACGGCCTATATGTTCTCGTTATTTTTGTTAATTATTTTAGTCACAAATGATGATCATGTGTTTTCCCCGCCCATATTACTTACACTGGTCGTTATCTTGGTAAAAAATCCTAACCTGGTGACCTTTGCGCTTTTCAGCAGCTTCTCGCGTGAGATGTGCTTTGCCCACTGCCTGCCGCACGCGAAGTGAATCATTGCGCCAAGTACCGTTTTTCCCATTGCACAATATATTATTATGTATGCCACTATAAAAATATTTAATCGAGATTAAGGTTTTGTAAATAAACGGGGCAATGCGTAGCGCTCTTCTGGATCTGTTGGTTGCCTTACTAGTTAGCCTTATATATGTAGCAGTAGAAGTACTAGCATCTACCAGCCAAAAACCATTTTCCTAACATCTGATACAAGCAAACAAAGAAATACATATTCTGGAATCGTCAATATGATACCTACAGTATAACATATCTGTTCGCGGTGATAGAGAAGGTTAAGTCAGTAGCATCATAAAATACAGCCACTAGGATTCGTACAACACGAATAGATGCGCTGACTTTTGCTGTCACATACTATCGTAAATTTAAAATGTACATTACGGTTTCGCAGATTTGTAACATTGTACCCCTACGGTACACCACGAATTAGTGATAGTACATGAACTTTATTCAAGAAAGTTTCAACAAATTGTCAAAATTACTGAAAGTACAGCGACATATTCTGCTATATAACAGGTCAGAAATTCGGACACTTGGCCGTATGACAGAAAAAATCGCGTCAAGGTTGGCAGCGGCGAGAGCTGTTCCTACGATGGATATCCCGTTGGCCCACCGCATCTTAATGCTGACCGGCTTGTACAAGTACATTTTTGCTTTCTTTTCCCCCATTTTTAGCCATAATTATGATCTTCCTGGCCAATGCGGACAGCAGACAGTGAGTGATAAATTAATGGTGTAGACTGTTACCAGTGTAAGTACATGTGCTGCACCTCTGAGCGTGGATTTTTTAATTCCGACAGTATCGTCACAGTTAGCGATACTGTACCCTATTAAGAACTGTGGTATCGTTACACATTTCTTGTCCGCCCTGATCGAATTACGGGATTGTCGAGAGATTTTCATCCGTGCGGCCGAAGCCGCTCGCTAGTAATTAAAAGAACAATTGAATAGTGAATAGAGATGGTTTCGTTTCTTAATTACTAGCGAGCGGCTTCGGTTCGGCACTGCTGTTGGTTACCGCTACCGGGAAGCAGCTTTTGTCGAAGTTACCATCTGGGCACTGTGGTTTATTAACCCACAGTGATCTGGGGACCAGTACAGAGCTGGGGCCCGGTAGATGCTGGTTTCGGCTTTCGTCAGTGCTGCATTTTCAGGAAGCATTTGCCATTTGGCAAAATTCACAGTTCAGGTTCGCGTACGGAATTCCGGTGGATTTTGCTTAATTCTCCATCTTAGTCGTCTTGGAATATTTTTCGCGAATCGTGAAAAAGTTCCAATCCATAATGCCGAAACGAACATACAGAAAGGCCAAGGGCCCTGGAGGTAAGAGTGTCTTTTTTTCGGGAAGAACCATTAGGTCTCCGGTTCTGCAAAGATGACAGAAGCTACAACCTCGTGATTTTAGGGAAAACCCAGGAGAAAAAACTGGATGGTGTTAAGAAGAAAGTGGCTGCGGCGCCAGCCAAGGCTGGAAATGATACCGCCACGAAGGTTGCAGCAAAGACCGCGCCAGCCAAACCTGCGGGAGGAAAGGGTGCTCAGGGTCCTCAGAAGAAACAGACCTCTGCCGCGGTCACCAAGGCTTTGAAAACAAAGCAGGCGGTTAAGAAAGGAACTATCAACACCAGAAAGCGAAAAGTCCGAACTCACATCACCTTCCGAATGCCTCGCACACTGAAGACAGCGAGGAAACCAAAATTCCCCCGCAAGAGTGTTCCGCACCGTCCAAGGTATGTAATCGTATGTTTCTAATAATCGGACTCGGTTTCAAGCCCCAGATTTTGGAAAGCCTTATGAACTCGAGAGCGCTCATATATTTAAAGTAGTGTATGTATGAAATACTAAAATTTCTCCGACGCGGGTCTTTCGCGTCTAATGGTGCAGACGTTCGTGCCTGTCGCATTTGTTGGCTAATCGTTAAGCGATTTAGGTTAGTTTTATAAAATTAGCGCGAATTGAACTTCGATTTTATATTTATTTACTGTTTTAGGATGGATAAGTTCGCAGTGATCGATCATCCGATTACTACAGAATCAGCGATGAAAAAGATCGAAGAAAACAACACTCTGGTTTTCCTTGTGCACTTGAAAGCTTCAAAGCCGCAGATTAAACAGGCTGTGAAGGCAATGTATGATGTGGATGTTGCGAAAGTGAACACACTGATCCGGTAGGTTTTGTATATTGTCTGGTCGGTTAGGGTTTTTCCTTTTCTTGGAGGTGTTTTGTAACGTGACAGCGTGAATGCTTAACTTATCAGTAGTTATGTAGGTAATAGGTTTCCGTAAACCACGATATTTAGTTCATATGTGCACCGAATTTTGTCAACTTCAAGTGTGTCTGACGAAATCTTTCCCTCTTGCTTGCAGACCTGACGGATACAAAAAGGCCTACGTCCGCTTATTACCAGACTTCGACGCACTGGATGTGGCAAATAAGATCGGCATCATCTAAATTTGTGTTATTTGTCGATGCATCTGTTGGAAATAAAGTCTTACATAAAGAGTTACATGTCATGTTCGCATATTAAGACCATCCGTACGGCTAGGCAGATCCGTTTTTAATCCGTGTTATAAAAATTAAAGAAGTGTACGACTTCGGCACAGTTAGCTCTGATATCACAGCGGAAATCGATTTAGTCTCATGGATGATCGTAGTAAATTTTTGATTTTGCGGCATCTTATGTCGGGAAAGAATAGTTCTTTGGTCATTTCCGGTTCAAATCCTTACAGGAGCCTCACGTAGATTTTATCCATTTATTCACACCAAACATCTCAGTCCGCACCAGAAAAAGGGACAGCGGCAAACTGACAACATTCGAAGCCATTAAGTCTTATATTTCACCAACTGTGACCGCAGACGCAGTGAAAACCAACATTCAGACAACGACGATGAACGCATTTACATCTTCACCACAAATCCACGTGTAACTCAGATTTTCTTGTTCAGTCCTTTTAAAAGACATCCTCATGCAAACTTAATATTCCACACGCGACTTGCTACTTGATGCAGTTATAAGGTCAGGTTTGACTTTTCTGTCGATCCGTTACCTCGGAAGGATACTCAGATTTCGGTGCCAGGGGAATTTCCTCTCCAGGTGGAGATCCCGCTGCCACTTCCCGTCTCCGGAAAGCAAGAGGCGGATTCCGTACCGCTCTTTCCTGAAATACTGTTCCCTGGGCAGCAAGCGCAGAAATCGATGTCTGGAACAGATCCTCCCGCCTGATCGACGGATCCTTGCTCAGTCTCAAGTAAGTATCGGTAAACCTGGATAAGAAAAAAGACATCTTGCTAAACAATCTGCGGGCAGGTTACGGGACCGGAATAACAAGGCAAGAAACCAAATCAAAATGCGATGGTTTTCAAAAATATGACTTACTTCTGCGCTAGCGTGTGCCCTACAGGGCTGGCCAAACTGATCACGCCAGGACTTGCGTACCGTTTATAAAACTGCCTAAAATTATACAAAAATAAAATCTGTTTAACGTCTCGTATACCGGTTGAAGCGCTGGATAGTTACGCCCATAAGGGAAGATTTTGGGTGCAAAGGCACAGAACTCACGCTCGTATAATATCTTCAGGGTACATTATATCTTCAATCTCTTTCATAACTGCTGGTCGTTCCATTACGGGATTAAGTTTGGGCGGAAAGGCTTCGTATACGTCGTACCACAGCGGCCTGTCCTCCCATTTCAGCGCACCACCACGAAGCAGACCCTTTACTCTGGTAACAAGGGAAGCCAGTTATTTGTTATCAATAATATTAATATAACATTAATAATCGTATACAATATATATGGGCTGGAGGAACGTACCTATGACTTTATGTACTTACAAGCTAAAACTAACATTTAACAACGAGCAGTTTTAAACTCATGGGTAATTATAGCAAGAAACAGCACAAGCTCCTAGTAGGCTAGTAACGAGCGAAAACTGCTTAACCGTATCACTGAGAAACCCCACGAATACAAAGCTGTACCTCGTGTATACAGTTCCTAGCTTCAGCAAACGGCTGTCGGCCATCTCGAGTTAGCCACGAAGGCTGGTGACAAAGACAAGCAATAAGATCCACGAAGTAAACCCCCGAAGTGGCCGGAGACCTGAGCGTCCACAGAAAGGCTGCTGCTGCTGCTTGCGGATGATGAAAAGAAATATCCACGTTCTGGAGTACGCAGTCGGGCGTCGGGAATTAGGGCCGTACTCGGCGTACTGGAATCCAGCCTAAAATAAGTCAAAGGTTCTGAATACAAGAGCATGCGTAAACTACTAAACTGTCCGTCTTTATCACAGCCAGCCGATCAAGTGTCTTAGAAGTCCAGAAAAAACGAATACTAAAGTAACTAAACTATGTTTGCTGTTTACCCAAGTAATCGGAAATGCACGATGTTAGAAAAGTTTTTCAGCTTTTTCAGCTTGATTTCCGGTATAGAGGTTTCATTTTGTCAGCCGCCCAGGACATCTACCACATGTACTTCATCAAGGCTGTAACCCGGAGGTAGAGGGCATTTACTACAGCCATGGCGCTCTATAAGCCGCTCTTCGAAATTTGAATCACGCCGTTTTCCGGACTTCCAGCGAATTTGCAAACAGTTTGACTGTTGTCTGTTTGTACCTTTCCCTGCCGAAATGCACGAAATATTATAACTATTTGGCACTTTAGTGAGTTTGATCTTTGAGGAAGTGCATTGCAAACACCGTCAACGTTTCGCTCCACGGATGGGGATTTCCGATTTCAGTTACCGTTCCGTTTTCGTCTTTAAGGCTTAAGCTTTCAGAATAATTACCAGGTAGGGACTCACTATGGAGATTTTAAATCGCTAAGGTCTAATGATGAATTGCGTAATTTTTGCAATTAAGTTTCCTACTCTGTAATAATTTCTTACACGTTTGTAGTCTGGCATTTGATGGGACGATTGGAACTGATTCAAATGAGGACAAAGTTATCTGGCAGGGAAATTAAAACGTTTCGAGATATCGGGCAGTCCTGTGTCCGTCATTCATCATGAGTTGTTCGGCACCAAAGGAAGGCTTCAAGACATTCGTAACTGAAAAAGAAATCGAAGAAAAAAAGAAAGTGCGGCAGGCAGAATGGGAACGGGTCCGCAAACCTGATGAGCCTCTGCGTACGTACAAGTACTCACGTAGTGCAAAAAAGGAGCTGACGACTAAAAACATAACCTAATTTAACCTATGTAAGTAGTTAATTTAAGTTACGTAAATTAAGAAACCGGAAATGTGAAAATAGCTGTATATCCTAATAGTACATAAATATAAGTTTGTTGCGCTTTACATACTGCTAGTTTCATGCTGTATGGTGGTTTTTGTTCAGGTGAACTGCTTTCACAATCGTGTGTTTTGTAACATTTTATGGTTAGAATGGTTACTTTTCGACTTCAGATATCAACTGAAATATACTGATTTGATCATCAATAGGTGATGTTGTATCGGCATGTGTACTGGCTCGTGTACATTGTATTGTTCCTCGTTATCTTGCGCGGGGTATATTCTGTAGAACTGCTGTAAGGCGCAGTATGAGTGCTGAATATTAAATATAATCCGTAGATTTCCTGTCTTCCGTATTATCTGTACATAACCTGTCGTGCTTATTTGTGCGGTTACAGATGTTCCAGAGGAACCCATTGACAATCGAACTTTATACGATCGACTGAAGGATCAGAAGCTCAAAGAACAAGAAGAAAAAGAAGAATCCCGGAAGCTCAGTAAGTGACTTGGTTTGGAGCGTTTCCCATTGCCTCCGCTGAATAAGTTGTGTAAATTTCCACATTCAAAGTCCAAAACATTATTTTGAAGAAAGCTAGAGAAAAGGTATTGAGTTGTTTTTATTAATTCGATTTAATTTATTGCAGAAAACTTTGTACGTGGTTTGGAACATGATGAAGTGGAATTCCTCGACCAGGTGACATTGCTTGTACAGTTAATGTTGCAGCAGTTAGTTTTGAGTGCACTCTGCTTTTAGCTGGATGATATCTATGTAAGGATGGAACGGGAAAAACAGCTGGAGGAAAAGAAAGCTTTAACAGAATTCCGCGATAGATTAGCAGCTGTTCAAACGGAAACTCCCTTGGCAAGTGGCCAAGGATCGAGTGTGGTGGTCGTTAAACGAAAAGACTCATTTTCTGCTGGACAGCACAGTGCAGATCCACCGCGAAAAAGACAGAAAGATCTTTTGAGTGGAATTGTGAAAATTAAACGGTAATCCGTTAGTACTTGTTATCGTGCAGAAACAGATGGGTAGGTGTTCTGTTTGCGTCTTTAGGTCAGACAGTACAAATTCTGAAGAAACTCCCGTGGAATCTGTAACCCAGAAAGAAATGTCCACAAATGATCCTAAGCAACATCCTTCTAAGAAAAATGCTGGAATTGGACTAGTTGCTGGTTACGGAAGCAGCTCTGACAGCGAGTGAATCCTCCACTGTTTTCGGATACAATTCGTCTGTGATAGTTCTGGATGTTTTTAATGCAGATGTATGAATTATGAAACTCGGAACTTTTGTCCACGGTTCTCAGCAGCGGGAGCATTTTAAGTTGTTATAAAGCGATGTAAGGGGACCGTTTTTCGACCAGACTCTTTAGTTTACTCTTTAGTGGAGTAATAATAATAGAGTAAGATGAGTAACCACAACCCAACTGTTCGGACAATGAACATTCAGTAAAGAAAGATTTGTTGGGAGAAATCACAAAAATTCATGGAGTTGTGTCTACAGTGTCTACTTTCAGCATTTTTCATGCTTCAGCAATTGCATTTGTTACAAGAAATGTACAAATCTCACAAAATGGTACTCTGGAATCCTCGACCGATGAGAATTAGTGATTGTGAATGTTCTTGGCTATTAGAGAGTATACGAACTTGAAGCACCTCAGAAAACTTTATCATCACATATAGCGCTGACCTTTCACGCAAATTCAGAATTCATTAGATGTTCAGCACATGCCGCGTAATGCAGAACAAATTAATTGTAAGTACCGGTTAAAACTCGATAATCCATACATAATCCCCGTCGATTCGGAGATAGCAATTAAGAAGTAATAATAATCTGTACACAATCTATGCAGCTACAATTCCAGCACAACACAGATAAAAGTTGATCACGAAGCCTAAGTGTATCTGCTTCCTGGTGGCGGGGTAGGGTTGTGTACTTGATCGATTTTCTTTAATGTTGGGTCAGGATTTGGATATTCACCCGGAGGCTTCACATCCCAATTTCCTTCCCATTCATCCTCATGCGGATCGTACGGTTTGCCACGATTGTAATTCTTCTCCCAGAATTTCATCCATTCATCTTTCCTCTGTTCCCGACGTTTAAAATAGTGCGGAAACTGAGCTTTTTCTAAAGGATGCCACATATCGACAACCTGTAGAATATCACAAAACTTAGTAAAGAAAAGAAACTTAGAAAAGTATGCCACAATAATATCACTGCATTAAATAGACATGGAATTGACCATTTCTTCATTATCAGAACATAAACACACCTAGCTAGGTTGCTTAGAGGAAAAGTAAACCGCAATGGCCACCTCAAAACATAAACACTACTTACAAACAAACAAACTTACATGGTCCTGTCTGTTCGAGTAACGATTGTATGCGCTTCCTCCAGGAGAGTATTGAACTACGAGTAATTATGGGTGAAACTCAGAATAACGAAATACTTGATTCACATCTTCGTAAGATGGTAAAACAGCACGTACACCGAAATGGGATGGGATGCTGGTTCTGGAATAACTCCTCCTCTCCATCTTCCAGCCATTTTTGTGCTTTACGCATGTCCTTCTCTTCCTTCCTCTGGTCGAACCGCTGGCGTAGGAGCACTGCCCTAACCCTATATTCTGGTCTAAAAACATATTCAGATATAAACGGATAAACCGAAGATACAGATTACAGACCGTTCAGGCGTGATAATCTGAATCAGCAAGAAGTGGCGCGCGCGATCATATTAATATGATGATACTGTATGCTTGATTACTTCACATGCAATTACAACAGCAAACTAAACAGAATATTTATCAGGAAGTGTGGGACTACAAAACGTCAAATTCATTATCGTTTCATTTTTTTCCACAATTATTATAGATATAATGTAACAGCAAGTCGTACCGAAATTTCTCTTATCGGACTCTCACCTCAAGACAACGTAGCTTTCCATGGTTCGGAGAGCATTCTTGTACAGTGAGCATACCCTTTCGCGGTGGGAAATGGCACGTGTAGTTAAATAGTTCACCCTGCCAGCCATTTACCCACAATTTTTAAAAACAAGAATTCTGTAAATCTATGAGTTTATTTGGGAAAAACGTCCACGCAAAGAAAACTGGAAACACAATGGGCCACAAACAGCTTCCCTTTGCCAGTAGTATAGACGACAGACCTCTTCGAGAAATGTACAGACTATGTACAGATAAATGGCCACTTTTTGATTGGCTATGGGAAATATCTAATTAAAATATGTTTGGTCCATCTTGTGCAGCAACGCCCATAATAGTGACAAAGCCTGTACCTGTACTACTGTCTGCCCATTTCTGTACTTAAGGCATTTTAACCATACTTCTCCGGAACAAAATCTGCTTCCTCGATTTTTCAATTTTGGAGTTCATTATTTTTCCCGTGGCTGTGCGTAGTTTGGTTCCTGCGGATTTCTTTGACAAGTCGGTTTATTTACATTTTTGAGATGATTTAAATCATGATGTGGCCGGAAAGGAGGTGTGGATCGGAGCAATTTCCTTGGCCTCGATGAGGGTACGTACGAAACGGGCTCGGAAGATTTCGTCGCAGTTTTCTATTTGATTAATTTGATTTTCCCGTTTCCGCATAGGCTGGTTGCCGATGCGTAATTACTTAGCTCTTATTCTGCCGTTACAATCGTGTTCCTTCTGTACAGATTGCCGACAAAATGGGTTTCCGGCGCCATAATTATTGGACTGGGGCACGGGAAGAAGCCGATGCATGCCGGTGTATGGCTGCAATGGTAAGCTCGAGAACCCAACATTTTCATTTGGTTCCCGGCATTGCCGCATCGGTATTGCGCAATGATGAATTTGTCTCGTTCGTCTGATTGTTTGATGACTTATTGTCGTCTGAGTATTCAATGATGCGATATCAATATGTCAACTTTCGGTGCAATTTATATTCTGTCTTTAACGATCAGGTTTTGGGTTCTCCTCAGGTTCCCGGATCTTTCGAGTCAGATTCTTACCAGCCAAGCTTGACGACAAATCTTCCTGCAGAAAGAATGTGAGCGTTTCAAACTTCGACCTTATTTGTATATTAATGAATTACATGATGTAAAAAGCTACTAGATGGACTGAATTATATTGCTGTTAATCCACCAACGCTGATTTAACGTACAAATTTATGCACTGCCTTACATTTGACAGAAAATAATTCAGTTTTTAAAATTGTTTGCAGGTCAGGTCGCTTTTCGTTGATGACTTAAGACTGCCTGGTAAGTGGGAACTGGTATTGGTATCACATAAGTGATTGGGCTACAACATATTTTATATTTGTGATGACAAAGAATGTCCCCATCTGATTTCTGTGCTGTCTTAAACATTCTGTTCCAATAACTGACAACTATGAACGCTTTTTCGGTTTCAAAGGTCAATCCGTATACTGTTTTCAGTATCGAATTTTCTTTAGGGTTACACATCTCGAATGCACGGACAACGTAGCGGTGAATCCGGTGACTTACATCTGAAGGTGAAAATCAACATTTAATTTTCCTAGGAAATGTCAGAGGCCGTTTTACATTTTAGCTGAGTCAGTAGGATGAATGTAGGGTATAAGTGCTTTTCAAGCTGAAATGCCGTGAATGAGCAATGATTGCCTGATAGATTTGGCTTTGTTGAGCCCATTAACTTGCGTTTTCCCATTTTACCAGAACGACATTGTGTTTGTCTTCTAGGATCTGCTGAGGATTCGTGGAACGTTTTAAGGTATTTTCAGCAGTTAATTTGTGACTTAACGGTTTGTTAAACCATGATGAACAAAGAGCTGAATTGAACGTGTTGATTGTATACTTTGTCCGTGTTTCTGATAAATCGAAGAATCCTTCTAGTGTAGAGGAATATTTTCCATTGCAGTAGACACTTTCTTTTTGCTTAATAGATCTTCCGAGAGACCAACCAGTATCGGCGAACATCACGGTAAGCGCAGTTTACCACTAAATGAGAAAGTAGGGAGTAAAATTAGGATGATAAGCAAACGACGGGCGGTCTGACAGTACTGATGTTTGTCGAGTTTTGTTCTGATTTGCGTTTTCGTCATTGGTTGGCAGCTTGTTTTTTACTTTCGATTACTAAAATCCCGCATTTTGCAGCACGATTTAAAGCACTGATCGCTTTCTGTGATGTGAAAGTTTCGACAGGTATGTTCAGCGTAGTTTTTTTTTCCATCTAAGTGCTTGATAAAATCTGGTAATGATGCCCGAACGTCCCGCCCCAGTCTGATGAGATGTGAGGATAAAAGGACTCTTAAAAATTGTCTGATTAGATTTTAGAATAGTATGCTTGTATGGTGATAGCTGTGCCTCAGCTGCTAAATTGACGCATCATTGCAGGAAATTAAGGAAGGACTTCGCACGTCGGGAATTTTGTAAGTGGTCCGTAATTTTTTGCTGCTTTTGTAAATAAATTTTTTATGATAACACCGTGATGACAAAAACGCCAAAACTTCGCGGTTTCGTACAGAAGAAGCAGCGAATTTTAATGATGGTGGCAACAATCTTCCTTGGATGTCTGAAGCGATTATGAATGATAACATTGTTTTAAAGATTTTGCTGCTTCAGTTCATCCCTATGTTCTTGTTGCAGATGCACTGGATTAGATGCTGATGACTCCAAGTCTATTCCTTGCGGATATCTGGTAAGCAGATCGGTAACGATAGAGAGCAGTCGAATGGTTTAAGTTCGTAGTTCCTCTTCTCATTAAGCACCGAAGGTTTAGAATAGCCAGAGGTCGTCGCGGGAAGTAGATTATAAGTAAATCAAATTGAACGGGTGAGATAGTTTCGCTTAAAAATGCTTGATTATCCCAATACAGTTTGATACAATCACCAACTTCTGTAGGTGTTCCACTCGTTTGGAAGCTGGAACCATTTCTTGGCTTCAGTTGGACGGGAAAACAGCAAGGTATGTATTGTTCGACAACCGATTCCACAGTTGCTGTGTTTTTTCTGAGTAAAAATGATGATTGAAACTTCACTGCTGAGTCATGAAGAATGTATGTTTCGCTCTCTCGCTGACTAAATTTTGTTGCTGATAAGCAAAAAGCGTTACATTTTTATGTGTCTGATACCGACTTTTTTTCCCATAGACGGAAGGCGGTATGATGTTTCAAGCGTGGGACATTGACGCCAGACGAACAGAACATGCACGGTAATTGCACAGTTGACTCTTAGTTTTTCAAAAGGATTTTTGCGTAACACTTTTTATATTTGCAAATTATCGTAGTTCATATCATTGTGATGACAATCAACTCCTACTCGTTATGAACACATTGATTTAAGTTGAAGTCTGAAGATGACTGCTTTTTTAAAAGAGAATTCATGTATGTCTAAGAATGTCTCTATTGGGTTTCGTTTTTCAGGCTTTTTATGACGTCTGGACTACTGAAAAGGTTATCGTTGGTAAGGAGTGTTTTAGAACACTTTGATCTCGAGGCATCTGTTATACTTTTTGCAAGTGATGAATCAAGTGCTATAAACTTCGCGGTTTCGTACAGAAGGAGTAGAGAATCCTTGTGTTGGTGGCATATCTTCCTTGGATGTCTGAATCGATTTCGTTTATGAAATAATACTACTAACGATATACGAAGCGTGTTAAAATGTTACCTTTTTTCGTTTATAGGCAGGAGGATCGGTACCGCCGTAAAGGATTAGTTTATGCTGTGAGTATTTCGTTTCTGCTGGTGGTTTATGGCTGGTTAATTATGATGAATTTTGCAAGTACTTACGCGATGATGCTGAAGAACATTTTCCTTACCTAATCTGAATTGAATTAGCAGAAGCTTGACTGTGCCGTATTCGGTACTTATCGAAGTTCCCGTAATGTTTATTCGTTTTTTTCTTCATTAGGTATCCTGACATAACCGTCGAAGGGTGAAATCTTCGGAATTATTTCATTGACGCTGTGACGGTAAGTTTTCGAGCGATCTCTCAGATTAGAAAAAACCTTCTAGGATGACATACAGAATCGCTAGCGGATGACTGATGACGACTGATAAGTCAGTCTGAGTGTTATAAACAAATAATGTGATACGCATTTGTGTAGGAAACGAGATCTGTATCCTAATTTCTTTCACCTTATTTTTAGGGAAAAACATCCTAATGTCCTGATTTCCAATGGAAAGTGCGCAGCATCTTTTGCATACCACTTACAGCCGTTGGTTACGAACTTTCCCTCCCTCGCGAATCAGAGCGAACTTCGTTTTTCCGGCGTTTGGCTGTGGCATTACGGGAAACTGCGTCAATGAGATCTTGTACGTGTCCTCTGCAACGCATTGGCATTTGGCTCGAAATGTTGGAGCCAACTCTTGTGTGGGCATGGCTTCCTGGACCAGCATCAAGCATGTTGCTGAATCTAATGTTTCTCCTGTCTGACAGCGAAATTTGCTCGAAATGTAGGCGGAATTGTCTTTCATCCACTGACCGTCGAATGGTGCATAAACTAAATTGTTGAAGGAATTAAAGCGCTATGTTCATTAAATGCTCTAACGGGAAGTACACGGCGAGAAGTAAACGATTCTTGAAAAATATTCAGCTTACCGCAGTCCTCGTAGGTAGGGCAACAGGTGCCGGTTTCTTTTCGGGCAAAACACCGGAGACTGGTTGGCGGCGTAGAGCATACTGACCGACAGCTGGAGTAACGAAAGTCACTTGACAATAGATTAAGTGTTTTTTGTGCATTAATGCATTGGCACTGTAACGAACAGGAATCGCTAAAGGCTACAAAGGATCCGGGATATGTGCACGATGGTCCATACGGTTCCACACCTTCGCGACGAAAAAACCCTGATAGTTAGCGCTAGACGTCACGCTTCCTTGACAAAAATAATTTGTCCGAAAATGTGAATGTTTTCTCGCACTGTTGCCTGCCACAGTATCTACACGGCGCTATCCACCACGCATAGTTAAGATGATCGCATACATAATTAAGTACATAGTATTTACCATAAACTGTGTAAAATTTACCGTTGAAATCTACACGTCATACTCACAGATCGTTGTGTAAGTGTCCTTGTTAAAATCTGACGGCATGGAAATGGCATCTTTGACAATACTGGACTGGATGGGAATCTGAGCACCTTCTTGACCGGAAGGACACACTTTCCATGGCGGTACCAACAGTGCAGTGCTGTCCGCGACTGTCTTCTTGGATTCGGGCTGTACTCGAGGAGATTTTTTTCCTCGTCTTGGTTTGATTCTGAAGATTTTTGCAGACTGAACTTCAGGAAGTAACAATACTATTATGGTAATCAAAACCAACGAGTACGCCATAATGTGCTGTACTGAACTAAGCGCAGCCATTTTGTGAATTAAAATCCAGGAATCCTCCACTGCGTCTACGCGAGATGTTCGGCACAGAAGAACGCGGTTTTAGTGATGAGTTTTGATGGCAAAAATTATTCTCATTGCACCTGATCATGATGAGCTCTGCCGCTTATTAGTAGACGTTCACACTTTTACACTTAATAACTAGCAACAATGCAACAGAACTGTTTGAAAAACGGTGCAGATGTTCACAATAGTGACAATACCGACAACCATGAAAGACTGTAATGTCCTAATTCTTTCTTTGTTTACAAGTTCCATCTGTCAGGTCATCAAACAAGAACTATTCCGATTATTGGACAATTTTACATGGAATCCATAAACAGCAGTACACGAACGGCAACAAAATGTACCATTAATGCAGTCAAACTTATTACAGAAACTCTTTTTAAAAAAAAATATTGGATATGGATAGTCAGCATGCCAGATGCTGCACAATGTACTATATTAATTACGCCAAATTCACACAAACAACAGTTACAATCTTCGGTTTCCGTTTTGCAAAAAAAGTGTTCTAGTCAACATTCCTTTTATTCGATCGCATACTTGGCACCGTTCACTGGTAGTGGTGGCAACATCATTTGTTTGTCTCCAGAAAACGTCAGCGATATAACATTTATGTCGGTTTCGAACTTGACAAAAAATAATTTCAAAGTCTTCACAGCTTGTGGACTGACAAAACCAACGGGCATAAGGCACCGACAACAACTCAACGACAAAAAAGCAACAAAATCTTTAACTTCTCGCATCATGCCTGGTATCGGGTATCAGCACTTCCAGTCCATCGAGATTCTTGGTCAGCTGTATTTGGCATCCTAAGCGGGACCTGCGAAATTAAAGAGTTGTAGTTCATTCATGAAAAATAAAAATTTTTATCAAGCATTAAGACGTGACACAGCTAGAATTATTACAACAGTGCAATCTCGTAGTCCGGCAAGACGTTTCAAAGTATGTATTCTGTTTCAAATAAATAATTTATAGAAGATCCGAAATGTTCAACTTTTTGACATTTCGATGCTGCATTTCACTGCAAGTGTGGTACGCACATATACTGTAATTATAATCCGCACCCGAACACCACGTGCACAGTCACGGGTACCAACATTCAAAAATCCGAATATTAATTTTTCTCTCGTACAAAATTTAATCGCAGTGGCCAATGGCCATCCCGTTACTGGTCTTATAAAACCTCACGTCACACTTTGAACGAAGGATACCGACCGGTAAATGTTTATCACAGCACTGTGGGGGAAAAATGACAGTCGGATGTGATAACTCGGTTTCTAACTATTGTTTCTAACTATCCAGCTGCAACATTACTCAAGATGAATTTCGCATTCGTACACCGCCTGCGCTCGTAGCAAAAAACAACTATGCGATCACATGTACAGCGAAAGTGAACAAAAAACGTCCGAAAATTTCAAATGCGGAAGCACGTACGAGTGCAAGACAGTGGTAAAAAACTCCTCAGTTATCGTGGAGCTTCGTATTTTTAATTATTGCTTAGTCCTTTCATTTAGTTTAACACTCACCGAATCCGAGCGGTCTCGGAGGCAATTTCAGAGTGAGAAAATTCGCCAGAAATTCAGTTTCAAGC